>LPNX010997982.1:7175-71573 GCA_001517045.1 Pseudotsuga menziesii | reverse complement strand
TATATATATATATATTGTTTATTTTGAATTTTGAACGACTACCATATAATCAATCTTGATAGTACATTTGTCTCATCCTCTTCCATAGATGAAAAAGCATAGGTTGTAGTCCACCCCAAATCTCAAATAAAAACGTCTATGGACGTAATTAAAAACTTAAAAAAAAGAGATTAATTAAAAGATATATTAAAATACAAGTAATCATAAAATATATAAAATAACTAATTAATTAAAATAAGAATAAATATATTAATTTAATTTAATTAAAATTATTAAATATAAAAAAATGAAAATAATAAAATTTGGGGTCAAGTAAAAAAGATAAAATAAGAATTAATTTAATACTATAGGACTATGGTATCAATAGTAAAAAGTAATGGATAAAAGGTCTCCAGACTAGCTTACTTTATAGTCATCCTCCTTATTAAAGTTATTAGAATGTTTTTCAATTTGATGGCTTCTCAAATAAGGATTGAAGAGTAATGAACAATTGATGCAAGAATTTTAGTTTGATCCAATCAAATGTGATGTTAAGATTTAGATGACTTCTTTAATAAGTCTTCAACAATGGATGTAAGAGTTTTAGTTTGATCAAAGAAAATGTGATGTTTAGACTTGAAAGAGTGTTCCGAGATTGCATGTTTTTTAACTCAATTATGATTGGTATCGATATTTTCTTTGAAACAGGTTTGAATGGATCAGGTTTTTAAATTTCTATTTATATTATATTGCCCTCTTCTTTTCTATTGTGTCAAAGCTTCGAATGATCCTAATGATGGGTGGAGGGTCCACCGGAAACACGTGGGTCACCACTAAATTTCTATACAGTGCAAAACCATAAGCTTGCACACAATGACTGAACACTATGGAAACATTTATGCACAATATTTGTTATTTGTTCAATCAGGTGTTGTGTGCTAGGAAATGCCCATTATTCATGTATCATCTACGATTTATTCATGCACCAGTTACCGGTTTTTTTATAGTTGTTTATTTCAAATTTGGAACGAGTTCCATAAAATCAATCGGATAATCTCATCCAGGTGCAATCTAAGAAAAACATAAGCACTAGTCCACCCCACATTCTAAGGTATAAACACCTATAGATGTAAAGATGAAGAGCTCGAATTAAAGATCTTTAGACCATAATTAAAATTAGTTGTCTCATCCCCATGCAATCTAGGAAAAACATAAGCACTAATCCACCCTAAATTGTAAGATATAAACACCTATAAATATAAAGATGAAGAGGTCAAATTAAAGATAATCCAACCATAGTTAAAATTAATTAATAAAAAACCCTCAATTTTTTTGATTTAAATATTGTAGAATTGTTTGAGGGGTTCTCATTGCCTATTTGCTCATCAAATTAGATGAAGTATCATCAAGAAAGAATCAATATACCAGAAAGTACATATTTAAGAGGAATTGAATGTTGACCAGAGCCACACCTTAACTAAATAAGTTAATGGAAATGACAAGTCTTCTTTAAATTAATAAAATGTCAATTTAAAATTAATCCAAAATAAAGTAGTTAATGTTAAATGGTTTTTTTTTATCTACTTTAAAATTAAATTATTATTTTTTAATTATTTAAAATAATTAATTTTTAAGTCTAAAATTTAGTAAACATAATTTGATAGAATCAAGATATCACATATTAACGTTATATATGTTTTGAGATATTGAATCTATTTTTTTTAATTATCACTTAAAAAAACTTACAACTTTTAAATTATCAATACAAAAACTTACAATTTCAATTTCAATTGAGATTGAGATTAATTCACCGAATTTTGGGAATAATTAAATTAAAAAAATAAAAATTATTTTAAAAGTTTTTTAATCTAATTTTTTTATTACACATAATATTCTTAAATTTTTATTACATACAATATTCTTCACGTTTTGAAATTCTTATCACATAAAATATTCTTTACGTTTTGAAATTCAATATGAGATTACTAATTAAAAAATAAAATTGGTTAAAATTATTATTTAAGATTAAAGAGCTCTTTACAGTCAAAAAGTGCGAAAGGTCATCCGTAACCTTTCGAAAAGCTAAAGGGCTTATCGGGATTCGGTGCGAAAGTCTTCCGTACCCTTTCGAAAAGCCTAAGGGCTTATCCGGATTCGGAGTTGAACGATACTTTTATTTTCATTTTATAGGTGAGTTAGCCGCACATGTGAAAGGTTCAATAGTTAAATTTAAACGATCACGAAATAATGATTTAAACGATCACGAAATAATAGTTAAATATATAAAAAAATGATTTAAACGATCACGAAATAATAGTTAAATTTCAATATGAGTATATGAGATCATGACTTTAATAATAATAAAATTCGTTGAAATAATAATTATAAAATTTCTTAAAATTATTATTTAGGATTAAAGTTCTTAACCTAAAATTATAAAAAGGTTATAGTAGTTAGACTTTATGTATGGCGCTAATATATATTTAACACCACATGGCTCATGCTTAGCTTTATTTTAACACCACATGGCTTGGCTTTCACCTAGAATACAAGGTATATTGGGGACGTTATAACCGACCTTTATAACCGACCATTTGGTCCTTGTACTCCTAGGGAATTTTGAGGTTCTTGTATTTGATTTAGGGAACCGTGCTTAGTACTTTGATCGAAATTGTTTTGGATAAATAATTGTTTGGTGTCTTTTTTCAACTAGCTCATTTTTAAAGGGTTTGAATCTGGGTTACCTTGCTAACGATATCCACTCTTTAACCGAATCTGTTAACGAAATTTGACAACAATATTTCCAATTTTGACATTTATAACATAATTCATTTTAAAATAAAAAAATTGCATTTTCACACCATCTAATATTCACTAGGTCTTGATAATTATTATGTTTGGATATCTTTATCTACCATCAAATAGTGAATTTTGAAATCTTAAATGATCATGAATCCCATTATCTTTATCTATAACCAAATACCAAATAGTAAATTTTGACATCTTAAATGATCATAAGCTCCACTACAATTGATTTTTCATTCATTTTGTTTAAAATAATTTAAATAATGGATTAAGCATACTATTAAAAAGGGACAATATTGAAAACCTCTATCATAATTATACCATAATCTTTATTATCATTAACAAGTTATCTATTTGGGTGAAAAAAAACCAACCCTTGTTATGGTTAAGAGTTTAGGCATGCTAGAAAAGTCATTAGAAGGGAAAATATAACCCCAATTTAAATAAAACATAGACTAACCACTAAGAATTTGGACTTACAACAAGTTCTGAAAGCATGACTATCTGTTTTCCATAGTGTGATTTATCGATTTTCAAAAGTGGGATTATTGGCTTCCAAAAATGTGCTCATAGGTTTCCATAAGTGTGAACATCAGTTTCCAAAAGTGTTATTAATGGTTTTTGAAAGTGTCATTATCGGTTTCCAGAAGTGCGAATACCGGTTTCCAATGTTGTGATTATCAGTTTCCGAAAATTTTATTATCATTTTAATAAGTGTAAATACTGGAATTATGTCTTTTTTAATATTCACATAAATACTGAAGTGTCTTGTATAGTAAGAAAGGACATGTGCTCTTTATTCTCATAGCCAAGGTTCTTAAATTTTAATTTCAAACACATGAATTACTAAATTGTGAGAAAGGGTTTGTGCTCTTTCTCGTCATCATCCCAATGCCCATATTTTGACATATGAATTGATAAATGGATTGTGCTCTTTCTCCTCATTATCCCAGTGCTCATGTTTTGACATATGGAAGGTTTTGTACCTCCTCATATGGGGATTGACCGTCGGTCCCACTACTCCACATGATTGATCACTTGACATGTGTGCAATATGGTCACATGGAAAAGCATTAAACATCTCATTTGTAGGTCCTGAGAAAATATTTAGCGGATTTGAAAGTCTAACTACTTATAATTCATCGGTGCGCTCGTCCATAACTAGAGTGTGACGTATCGAGCCAATTAAGTAGAGATAAGGTCATGTTCAGAGGGTTGAATCTATCATCGACAAGGGATTTATTGCTTTCCATTTTGGGGACGAGATTTCCACCACGTAAAATGCATTAGGTCCGAACGTGCATATCAACCAATGACAAGAAAAATTGACGACTAGTAGGTACAATACATTGTGAAGTAGAGCAGAAGATAAAACAAGCTTGAAATGTCGTTGGCCCAAAACCCCCATGGCATGTGGCAAATTCGAATTGAAAATGGATCCCAAAGTAGAGTTGTGACACCACTTTGGGGTGGAGTCGTTACTGCCTAGCCTACCAAAAGGTGGCATTCCACCCGTGTCCACGCAAAGCCGACTAGAAGTATTCAAATTTCTTTATCATTAAAGTGAAAATGTTTAGATGAAAACTTCATTCTGATTTGTAAAAGGGAGAAAGCACCGATACAAATATTTGTAGCTGACACACAAACATCAGTTGCATAGGTTCGTGAGGGAGCACTTGTTGCAACGTGATATAACTATTTCCACCATCACACCAAATTTAAATTACATAAGCCCAACATCTCCCTCTAAATATTGTTTTTCTCGAGCACATTTGAGCTAAAACCCAAGGCCGACGCAGAAATTTCTCCTAAGGTTGTTTCATCCATAACATTCTACCCTCTTCTATAGTGTATCCTAAATAAGCAAAAGGTAGAGAGAGATAAGCAAAAATGAGAGAGAAAAAAAGAATATTATGATATTTGTGTGCTAACTTTTGATCCCAAAGTTGTATTGAGGTGTTCTTAGTACCGTTGGAAAGGTCTCATCGAGGACTACAACTTTTGTGCTTTGAGATTTGCAAGAGTATTCATAGTTTGGATGGGGCATGCATTTTTGTAAATATGGGCATGAGGAATCTCAAAAAGCATCTTTTCAAAGATGCTTTTCATAAAGCATCTTTTAAAGTATCTTCTAAGATGCTTTTCAAGATTCCTTATGCCCATATTTACAAAAATGCATGCATCCATTGAAATTGTGAGGAATGTCACAAATCTCAAAACACAAAAGTTGTATCCCTCGACGAGACCTTTCCAACGGTACCAAGAATGCCCCAATACGACTTCAAGATAGAAAGCTATCACACAACTACTGTAATATTATCTTTTTCTCTCTCATTTTTGCTTATCTCTCTCTACCTTTTTCTTATTTAGGATACATTTTAGGCTTGGTAACGGAGTAGGATAATCTCTCGACCATTTGCACTCGAGGCCCACTGGATGCCGTCGAGAGACCCCGTGACACCGTTTGCTCCCTCTAGACGATGACCTTAATCTAGCGTGCTCTGTCGTTTACCAACCCGGGGTCCACTCCACCACCTTTCCCTGACACCGACATCTCAAAGGCCCCTGTGAACTTAGACTGCGATGATCAACAATTCGTTCGAAGATTCGTGCCTTCATTTTTTCCCTGCTCCTCCGTGCTTGAACCCTCATCCTGTCAGCAGCAACGACTCAGGGGACCCAGACTCGATAGGTAATCACAGTTGTGCACTAGCACAGAGATTCAATGTTAAGAAATTGAGGAGTAATAAGAGCACAGAGCATTATAACTCGTATTAACAATTGAATTTTATTTGTGTATTAAATTATTTATACAGTAACTTCATAATGTTCCATAGCTCCCACGTGGTGGAAACAAAATGAAAATTCAGTTGGAGTACAAATGCATGGTATCTGCATTGTTTAGGGTCTTAATTGAAAGCATTGTGAGCATGTAAGAGGAATGAATATGGTAGGATTGTAAGAGATATCGTAGGTAAGCAACCCCTCTTTCGTTTACTATAGGCATTCAATCAATACCCGCCTTCAACATGTCAGTTTTGGATCGGACTGTTCCATCATTCCAGATAGTGACGACAATGCAGATAGTGATGCCATGAGTTGGACTGATTCTGACTACGATAACTGTAAGCTAATGCAGGTAAAACCTTCAACACGGTTTCAAAATATTTTGAAGAAGCTCCAACAATCTTAGACCTCGCAACAACAATATCCATCTTCTCTTTCCCTGTTGGGCATTCCAATATGAACTACACATGTGAGTGCTCGAAAAGCATGTTCCCCAAAATAAATGTGTAGCTTATATAGGTTTAGATTTGTTATCCCTAGCCTGTCAAAACATTCAAATTTAGTAACGTGGAATACAATCAGATTTAATACTAATACTAACTTGGACGATAGTATAGAATTGTTGAAGTGTGGAAAAAAAACTCAAAACATACAAATTGAATTGTTGAAATGGGGATTTTCATTACCAAATTCTATCAAATTACTCCAATTTTCATCACCTAATTCTATCAAATTATTACATACTACATGGCTCCCATCAAAATCAACCACTCCTGTTTTAATATAACAGTGATGCAAAATCATGAAGCAACTTAGTAGTACATTATAAGATAGGTATTTTTTTTGCCAGGCTACAGTGTTCTGCGATCAGGCAAGACTGCCGAACCCTAATCGCGTCGAGGGTTTCCACCGTATCCTGGTGGCCCTGCATCCATGGATCCTCCTAATCCCGCATTCGTTGAGGACCGTTTCCAAGACATAGTGGCCTCTCTTCCCCCCGCTCAGGCAGTTGCGCCCCCTTCTTCTCACTTTGTCAAGTGCGTCGACGTCCTAGAAGTTAAACTCTGCTCTGTTGCTTCAAAGCGAAAAGCAGTTACTCTTTTTGAGAAAGGTCTCACTGGCCTGTTTACTGGACTCTGGCCATCCTCACGATCAGTGGAGGTCTGGCTTAACAAAAATTGGAGAACCCTAATTCAGGGGGAAGTTTAGCAGATATTTTATGGAAAAGGATCCTTTGCTTTCATTTTTGAAAAGAAGGAAGATCATGACCTGATCTTCAAGAATGGGCCTTACTTCATGGGTCCAAGAGGCATGTATCTGAATAAATGGTATCTGTCATTCAACCTAGAAAAGGATGTTCCAAAGGCAGTTCCTGTTTGGGTCAAGCTCCCCCATCTTCCCCTTCATTGCTGGAACGATGAGGACTTTCGAGCAATAGGGAATACTTTGGGGAAATACGTAGACAAATATGAACCAAAATCCCCAATGTTCTCTTGTGCCCGAATTTGTGTTGAAGTAGATCTTGAGAAAGTCCTGCCGGAGTCCATTATTCTCTCCATTGATGGGTGGAATCACCTGCAAACAGTAGATTATGAGAAAATCCCCTTCAAATTTAAATACTGTCATGAGTATGGATATTTTGCTAAATCATGTCTGAAAAAACCTGAGAAACCCATCACGGACAGCTCACTGGACGAGGGATGGAACATTGTAAGCGGGAAGAAGACAGCTAAGCCCCATAAGCAGCAACTCACCTCGTCAAAGAGTGCCCCCAAAAACTGGTTCTAGGTCCTGGAAGTCGAGACATAAGAAATAGAAACCCAAGAGGCAAATCCTGAAGTGGTTCAACAGTAGGACAATGAACCATCGACAATAATCCCACAGCATAAGGAAAAGGAAGTTCAGGAAGAGGGTATCGTGCAATCTAAAGAAAGGAAAGAAGCTGCAGTAAACTCTGAAGGATCTGTCACAAGATCAAGGGCAAAAGAAAGCTCGAAAGAAACAACATATACTTCTGCAGAAGAACAAGAACCGCTCTCCAGAAAAGGAAGAAAGTCCAACAAAGCCATTAGAGAACAGGAGGCAGCAAGGAAAAAGGCAGCAGGAAATCAATCTAATTTAGACTTTCTAGTCAAAACTTCGCAAGAAAGTAAATATTTACTCAGTGTTGAAGAGGAAAAAAAGGAGAAGGACAAGGCCCTTAAACAACTCAAAAAATAATGAAAGTGGTCTCCTGGAATTGCAGAGGCTTAGGAGGCACACAGAAGCTAGAAGTTATCAAGAGATTCAAATCAATGGAATCTGCCTCAATTCTTCTCATCCAGGAGACAAAAAAACCAGCTGAAGACAGCATTGTAATCCTTAAAAGCTTTTGGCCAAAAGGGTCAAGTTTAGCCACTAATGCAAATGGAGCCTCTGGAGGTCTTCTATGCTGGTGGGATTCAGATAAGTTTGGAATGATCTCTGCCTTCGAAAACAGAAACTTGCTTCTCATAAAGCTAGAAAACAGAGAAAACAAAGAGAAGTTATGGATCGGGAATGTATATGGCCCAACCATGAACGCGCAGAAAGATAGCTTTTGGAACTCGCTAGAGGAACAATGTGAAGGTAAATTGCTTCTACCTTGTTTTATTACAAGGGATTTCAACACTACTATATCAGCGGATGAGTGTAGAGGTGGAACAAAGGTTAGGGATCCATTTAGGGAAAGGCTGGAATATATCGATTCTCAGTGGGGCCTTACAGATATCAAACCAAAAAATGGCATCTTGACATGGAGTAATAAAAGAATTGGACCTAGCCATATTGCTGCCAGACTGGATCGCTTTCTGGTTAGTACTCATCTCCTTAATTCTTATCCTGAAACCAAAATTTTGTGCTCAGTTGTCTTGGATCATAAGTCTATATGCCTTTTCTTCCCCTCAGCGGAAAATTTGGGGCCCCTCCCCTTCAGGTTCAACTGGATTTGGCTTGAGGCAGAAGGGGTTGAAGATATCATCTTTAGTGCTTGGCAATGCTTCATCCAAGGCTCTCCAGCTTTCTCCTGGGAGCAGAAGTTAAAAAGGGTTAAAGTAGCTCTCAAATCCTGGGCCAAAAATCGCTATCAAGAACCCTCAAAGCAAAAAGAAAAAATCGTTAAGGACATGGAAACCCTTCAAGCGGAAATGGAAGTAAGTGCGATTACCAAGGAGCACCTCATTAAGGAAATAAAACTGGAAACAAACCTGCAAAAAATCTTAATACAAGAGGAGGAGGGATGGAGGCTCTGCTCATGCATTTTATGGCTTAAAGGGGGAGATCAGAATACAAAATTCTTTCAAAATCAATGTAGGGACAGACAATGATGGAACACTATGAGAGAACTTAAAACAGAGGAAGGCTCAATCATCCAAGGGCAAGCGACTATCAATATAGAGGTAAGGACTTTTTTTGAACATTTGTATAATGATGAGGAGCAAGTCCCCCAACGATTCATGGAATAAATGGTATCTGATATCCCTTCCCTCATTAGCCCTGAGGAAAGACTCAGGCTCGAATCCCCCATTTCGGAAGGAGAAGTCAAAAAAGCTATTTGGAGCCTCCATCCGGATAAGGCCCCAGGCTCGGATGGATTTCCTATTTGCTTCTATAGAACCTTCTGGCCTCTTATTAAGAAAGACCCGATGCACCTCATCTCATGCATGGAAAAAGGTAATATGGGAGGAGCCACCAATTCCACCTTTCTGGCCTTGATCCCTAAGGAGCCTAATCCCACCTCCATCAAAAAATTCCAACCCATCTCCCTTTGTAACGCATCCTACAAAATCTTCTCCAAAGTTCTATCCTTGAGACTTAAACAAATCATTCCTTCCCTAATCTCCCCAAATCAAGGCGGTTTCATCTCAGGCAGGAAAATCAGTGACAACATTCTTATGGTTCAGGAGGTGATCCACTCCAGTTCCAAAAGGGGTGAACCTTGAATGGCCATTAAATTAGATTTGTCCAATGCCTTTGATAGACTAAGGCATTCCTTTATCCTTCTGGTCCTAAAGAAGTTTGGCTTCCCATCTGTTTTTATCAATCAAGTTCAAGCTTGCATAAATTCTCCTTGGATAGCCCCTCTCATCAATGGCAGACCCTCAGAGTTCTTTAAAGCCTCTCATGGTATAAGGCAAGGATGCCCGCTTTCCCCATTCCTTTATATTCTGGTTGCTGACTCCCTTAGGAGAAGATTGCTTAGACTTCAATCAGAAGGATCTCTCCTGGGTCTTTCCTTTAGGAATGGAGTCCTCCCTGTCAACCATGCTTTGTTTTCCGATGACACAATCTTTCTTGGGATAGCTTCCACTCAAATTGCTAGAAACTTTCTTAGCCCCCTTGATCTTTTTCTCCGATCCTCTGGAAGTTCAGCAAACTTGAATAAATGCCAGCTATATGGGTGGAACTGCAATATAACAACTCTACACAGCATTTCTCAAATCCTACAAATAAAATCCAATCCTAACTGGACTCATTTTACCTACCTGGGCATCCCCATTGTCAAAACATTCTTGGTCTCCTCCATGTGGGCCCCGATGATACAAAAAATCAAAGCCAAGACTCAATCTATGGGATCGAAATGGCTAAATCTCACAAGGAATATGGTTCTCATCCAGTCCATCCTCTCATCTTATTCTATTTATACTAGCTCAATGTTTCTTGCCCCTAAAAATGTCATTAACAGCATCTGCAAGGAAATCTAAAAATTCCTATGGCAGGGAGGACAAGTTTAGATAAAGAAGTTCCATCTTGTAAAGTGGGACACGGTTAAAAGAGCAAAAAGTCAAGGCGGTCTAGGCATCAGGGACCCTGAACAAATGAGTAAAGCCATGGGAGCTAAAATGATATGGAGACTGGTTACAGGAAGGAAGGAATGGTGGAAGGAAGTCATCAGGAAAAAATATATCAGAAGGCCCAGGTCAAAAATGTTGGATAGTGCTTGGACAAGTAAAGGAACTACTCTCTGGTAGCTATGAAAAGCATCTCTTAACACAATTCGAGCAGACTGCTATTGGATCCTAGGGAATGGGAAAAGGATCAATGTATGGAAGAGCAACATTTTAGGGCATCCTTCTCGCTCTTCGCTCCCAGGACTGGCACCTCTAGCTGAATGGGCATGCGAGCAGGGGCTTATCACCCTTTTTTACCTCTCTCAGTGGGACATGAAGGGACAGTGGATCGACTGGAAGGAGTTGTTTCCTCCAGCTCACCTGGCTAATGCAGCAGCATCCTTTTTCTCCTCTCTTCACTACTTTTCCCCAACGCGAGTTGCAGCAAAGGATCGCATTGGATGGGGAAAATCAGGATAGTATATTGTCAAAGAAGGATATAAAAAAAAACTATGGAACAAATTGCAGCGGATAGACTATGGAAGAAGGTGTGGCATCCTGATAGCATTCCCAAGGTAAACATCTTTACTTGGATCCTTATGCATAATAAGCTCTTAATAGCTGAAAATCTAAGGAAAAGAGGCATAATTGGTCCCTCTAGATGTGCTCTATGCAACTTAGAAGAAGAGACTACTAGCCATATTTTCCTCCAGTGCAAAATCTCCCTTTTAGTCTGGAAGATCGTCCTCCCCCCGGGTCTTGATCTAAACCTCCCAGGTTCCATAGCACAACTCCTTAAGGACTGGTCCAATCATTATCCTGTCTCCTTAAGCAAGAAACCAATTTTGAGTTGCCTCTGGGCAGCTATCCCTAAGAACCTTTGCTGGCAATTATGGCTCGCTAGGAATACATCCATCTTCAAGGAGCAAAAAGCTGTCCTGGCCCATATAGCCTCTAAAGCAATAGGAATTATAGTTGAGAAGTTTGCCATGAACAACATCAGCTTCCCCTCAAAGGAGTCCATCCTTGAACCTTATTCTTCTTGGTGCAAAATTTTGCTAAAGGAGACGAGTTCCCTTCAGTTCAAAAGCTTCAAATGCAGTGCAGCCCAAACTTGCAGATCTTTTCCGTGGGAGATATGACTATCTAGCAATGAATTTAAATCTTGGCTCAGGGAGAAGAACTCATATGCCTTCTTCTTTGATGGCATCTCGAAAGGCAACCCAGGGGTGGCAGGTGCGGGGGGGATCCTCCTGGATCCCAGGGGACATGTTGAACAAACCTTTGCTTAGGGACTAGGAACTAGAACCAATAACGAGGCTGAGTGGCTGGCACTTCTATAGGGTATACATTTCTTAAACACTAAAAATATTCGCAAGGTAATGATATTTGGAGACTCTCGACATGTCATCTACAAACTGATCAATGGATACCCCTCTAGATAAGTCAATTGTCGCCGCATGTTTGACAAAGCCAAGCCTCTCATGGCTAAATCCTATGAGACGTTCCGCATCCTTCGCCACAATAATTCTCCAACAGACGCTTTGGCTAACATGGGGGCCTCCCTTCCACAAGGCCATTACAACCAGAACAGAAACACTCCTATCATCAAATCCATTCCTTAAATGATTCTTCAGAAGCTTCCCTTTCATTTACAAGTTATGAGGCCCATCTCATTTCTAATTATGACATTCCCTCTCTTCAAAAGTAGTTCTAAGGGCCCCCCTCCTTCCATTCCCCTTTCCCCTTATCCCTCCTTCCCCCTCACTCTTCAACCCCTCTTCCATCCATTTCCCCTTACCCTTATCCCTCCACACTTCCCTTCTCCCACCGCCTTGCATCACCTCCCAACAGCTGGCCTCCATTCCATGCTGCTTCCCGATGGTCCCTCCCATTTATTTCGCTGTCCTGCCTTCTCTCTTTCCTCCGCTGCGTGGTTTAACCTCTACCCACTTCCTCTCTTGGGTTTTGTAGGCTTAATGGCTCACCGGTCATGGGTTAAATTCCCCTCCTCCTCGCATGCTCCAAGTCTTTTCGACCATCTTGGTATGTCTTCTCCCTGCAGCAGCATGCAAGCTAATTTTACTCCCTCTCTAGGCTCTGTTCATCATGAGGTCCCTCTGGAGTGAGTTATTATGAATGTAATTGCAGGCGTTGGAGAAGGGTGGCTACAGGATATCCCGTGGGAATCTCTCCTTCTCACCCGTACCTTTGTGAATGAAAGGCTTGCCCTCGTAGCCTTCTCCTCTTGCTCCTGTAGCTCCCTCTCTGGTTCCTCATTGTGGTATTCAAACCCTAGTTTTGGTTCAATTCTTACGTTTGAAGCGCATTCTGTCAACTTGGAGAGGAGCACAGTCTTGGGTTGTCATTGTACAGGGTGGAAGGAAGGTGTTGTGGGAACCTTAGTCTACAAAGAGAGGAAAAGTAAAGAAGGCTCCTCCCTGCAGCAGGAGCTCAAAGTGCTCAGTTACATTCTAAGTGGCCTCTCGGCCGAGAACCAGGCTTGTGTATTAGCAGGCTCTGTTCGTACCTTGCACTGTAATTTTGCTCGTATTGATATCTCCCCAGGAACATGCATAATGTCTCAGGCAAGTGATAATGCAGGCATCATGGATGTAAAAAATAACCTTAGGCGTATTTATGAGATGATAGCGATTGGCATAATGGATAACAAAGAAATTGCGCAGGAGGTTAAGAGCATGGGGGAAACAGTGAGTTACACCTCCCTGCAAATTAGCAATCACGATGCAAGGATTGATGACAATGAGAGCAATCTCAGGGAGATAATGGGAAAAGTTGATAGGATCCAGGAAGATCTCCAGCATCTAATCAACATGAATCAAGGAAGCAAGGTGAACGAAACCACTGCAGCAGCTGAGCACCCAATGGAGGAAGAGTCTGTAGTTCAGCCCAGGAAATTCAGAGGCAATCCATAACCAATTTTATTTTAATTATGGTTAAATGTTTTACTATCTTTTGCTTTGTAATCAGTTTATAAGGGTATACACTACCCCAGGCACTAGTTGTTTTGAAAATACTCTGTGTATAGTTTTTTGGAAAACTCCTCGGATAAGCTTTTTGTGCAGCAATTTTGAACTGCATGAACACTCTGTCATGCTATCTTATCTGTACTAAATGGTTGTGCACAACTTGTTTTATTAAAACCTTTTATAGTTTCTGTTAAAAAAAAACAGTGGTGCAAAATCACCCACATTCCTCTTCAGAAAGCACGCTACCGCACCAGTGGTCCAAAATCGCCCAGATTCCTCTTCAGAAAGCACGTTACCATGCCATTGTTAAAACAAAAAAATGTGATTTCATTTGTGGGAACATTCAAATTTGTCAAAACCCATGTAGATCCCAGTTGAATATTCAACTCCATTGACAAACGTAAAGATTTGCTTTAAAAAAAACAAACGTATAAGGTAATTTGTCAAAACCGCTGTGTGTTAGTTAAGGTAATTAAGAAAAGAAACAAACGTATAAGGTAAATCATTCACCACAAAAACCATACCACACTGTGATATATATATGTATAAGAACATGGCACCAACATTTACAACATGGCATTGTATGTAAGAGGAATGAACATGGCAGGATTGTAAGAGATATCGTAGGTAAGGCTTAACCCCTCTTTCTTTTACTATTCGCCCCTGCATTCATGCACCTTCATATAGGCGCTCAATCAATATCCACCTTCAACACTTTTCAATTCCATTTATGCAGCATTTAAGATGCCCTTATATGCTTATTTCTTTGTGGTGTGGGCTACCCAGGGTATGTTATCAATGCCCAGTAAACTACCAACTGCTTTTAGTTAATTGATGTGTAAGATATAATGCTTTGTGTGTACTAGAGTTGCTCTTATATTCCCTTCGTAAACTGCAGAGGGTTGTGTGTATATGTTTTCCATGTTAATGCGATGTTTCAGTTTCAACAGCTGGTGAAAACTATGTTGGCAACAACAATTGTGAACAGCTTGCAAAATAAAACTCTCAAATTGAAAGTAAACATACATCAATTCACACCAACAATAAATCCGCTGTCAAATATGTGCAAGATAATCTGTTTTTGTTTTAAGATCATTAAAGGGTCTGTAAAAATTAACGGACCATAAATTAATGACTAAAATTAAGAATTCCAAGGATTAACAATAAGTCATTTGGTTAATCTTCTGTTATGGGATGAGATGGACAATATTATAGGGGTTATAGGAGTTTGGGAAGGGGAGACAATAGCAGGATGTTTCAACCCCTAGCAAATGAAGCTAGAGCTAAAAGAATTTAACGCCCTTTCCCTGGTACTGAAGCTTGAAACCTTGGAATTGTTCAAGGTTCAATACTAGAGGCTTGTAGGATCTAAGATGTTTGAAGATGTATCTAGGAAGAGAAAATGGAATTGGATTTTAGGCAATTCTAAACATGGTGATGATATTTGTGTTGGTGGACAGAAATTGAAACTGTTAAGTATTGGCATTGAGCTTCACATTGCGTCTCCACTGCTTCTAGAATGGCAACAATGTTTAGACCTTTAGGTTTCTTTCCTACTATTTTTTTCTTGATTAAATATTGTGTTTTTCTTTTATTCATGGTTTTATATTTTGTTGTTGTTGTTGTCATTGAAATTGATGTATTAGATAATTGCAACTTCCAAGGGGCCAATACTATTTTTAAGGCATGTGATTGTATTTAATCTCATCTCATGAGAAATTGATTTTTTTTGTTTTGTTCTTTTTTTTGTAGCTCGATTGAAAAAAACAAGATGGTGGAAAAATGGACACTGTGCATTGATGTCTCATGTTATCCCAACCTAGGACAAGCAATCATTGAATATGTCCTTCACAACAAGGCTACAAATGAGTCTTTCCAAAGAAAAAGAGAGATATGTGGAAGGTCGACGAACAATATAGCATATTATATTGTTCTTATAGAAGGGCTAAAAACAACCAAAATGTACAATTCCAATCACATTTCCGTCTACACCAACTAAGAACTTCTATGTAACCAAATGAAATGAATCTACCACGTTAGAATGGGGAATTTGATACCACTTCCTCTAGAAGCAAGTTCCATTGTTGTGCAATTTCATCTCTTTACGATAAACCATCATTCAAATATTAATAGGATGTTCGTTGAACTATTGTTCGAGGCAATGTCAAGTCTAGGGGGGTTGTGAAAAATGAATTGTACGAGACAATGTCAACACTATGGGGGTGTGAAAAATAAAATGTCTAGGAAAATGTCAACTCTAGCGGGTGTGAAATATGAAATGGCATCAACATCTATTGCATCAAAATGTAGCCCCGCACTTTGTTACAAATCTCCTATATGTGTATTGTTTTTTGGTATAACTATTTTAGTGTCACTCATGGTGTGGCTTTTCTAATAAAGAAGAATGTTTGCACCACCATGTAATGGTTGTCATCTCTTATTTGGGTGACAAGTACAAGAATGACATGTATAATTCCACGCTAGTGCAATTTCAAATTTGTCTTTTGTATAAGTTTCGTATGATTATAATCTTGTGTAGATTCTCCATGTGGTAAATTTTTTGATGCACTCCTAGATTTTATATTGTAGCCATAAATGCAAACAATTCAAAAATACTAAGGATCTGAGCAGTAGCTTTGGAATCTATGTGGGTTATTCAAGTTGGCAAGATCATTGTAACATACAAAGCCATTGCAAAGGTTGCAAATGGTTTGATTTCTTTAAAAAAAATTTGTAAAAGACCACATATATCAATTCCTCACAAGATTGTTTGAGCATTTAGTATTGTGTCTTCAAGCTGGACACTACCTCTAAATCATATCCATCATCGAGTAATTTATATTCTGGAGAATTCTTTCTTGACAGTCTTATCATCATATCTATATTTAACCAACAAATGAAAATGGAAACAACCAGGTAATTTGCTCATGGATTCTAGAACAAATACGCTCATTTTAAAAAGCCTCTCATCTACCAACCTTTGTAACCATTCTTCTTGAAAACCTTTAATATGTATTCACATGTAACCATTTTGTAAGCTATCCCATGCATGAACAATGAAGTCCCAGGCATAAGAAATCACCCTCATTAGGGCTTCATGCACACTCAATTAGGGGTGCACCTATTAAACTGAACAACGCCAAACTCACACAAGGTGAAGCCAACTCCTTATGTACTGGAAAAGTAATAGAGGGAGTACTTGAAAAACACTAGAAAACCTCTTTAAATAACTCATCCTGATGCATGCAAATATGAACTAAAATATGCCTAAAGTATCGACAAGTAGGTCACTGAACTTGGAGGAAAACAACACAAGAAAAAGTATGAAATAGCCCAAGAAAAATGAGCTTTCCTTGTGCTTTGAAAATAGGAATATTCTTCATAACAAAAGCATCCAAATAAATCAAGCCAAGGTACCTATCCTAAACTGAAAATATAATAGTTCAATGACTAGAAAGGAAAGAATCGTGTATTCCTCAAGTGAGCACTCTCATTATTAGCCTTAATTAGGAAGTCATGATCTTAAAAAAGAAAAGCACAAAAGCATAACCAAGCTAGGCACTCAAATTTTCCAAATATATCCTAATCAAAGCTATGAGAAAGCACAAAAGATGAGTGTTATTTGGAGTAACTTGCACTGATCAAGAAAGTTCCATTTTTAGCAATTACTTAGGATGAGAGCACATGTATTGAGGATATCTAATGCCTTTTATTTTCAAACAAAACCTTATCCATTCAGAGCTTCAAATTAGTTTACATTGGCTAGGATTTCAAAAGGAAATAATACACATGTACACTTCTAGAGTGTTTAAACCTGATCCAGTTACTCATTCGTAAATCTATTTTAAGTAGGAGGGAAATCCACTTTGAGGTTATTTTGAGTGGGTTTCACACTCATTTTTGGCAAAGGGAGGCACCGACCTTGGAGTTCTATACATGAAACTTGCTTTCTTCTTTTTGGAATCCATATACTCTTATTGGTGTGTTCAATAGCTTGAATTTTATGTGTTGAGTGAACTAAAGAATCACCTTCTTAATCAATTTTTAACTATATAAACTCCATAACCTATAGAATTCAAGGCACTATTGTCACGTCCCCTCCTGTCCGAGAGGATGCGACTACGACACTGCTGCTATCACTTAAGCGGGGAAACTAGCCCCATGAACATAGTAATAAAATGAATTAAACATAAAACATTCACAGATGCATAACGCATGCATTTATACAATGGAAGAAATTCATCCATTCAAGCATTCAACATGTTCATATAATTCATTAAAACAAACATAGTTGCAGAGGTTAAAGACACAAGAATACTTATCTTGAAAAAGAGTTGTCCCGCAACCAACTATGTCGCTGCAATGTTCCAACCAACCATAGGTAGTGTTCTCATCAATCTCTCAATGCCACTGCCACTCCCGAGCTAGGTATGATTCCCACAAGCAATAAGGGAACAACAGACTTACACATAGCAAGACACACATCCACAGTCAAGCCAACACACAGTTGGGTTTCACTGATTGCTAAGGCAACAAGCCAACCACATAAGGTTTCCTTGGAATTACTCAGTCAAGCCACAAGTATATCCAAACATAGTCAACCATCTAACAGATGGTTTCCTTGGGATTACTCGGCCAAGCCAACACCAAGATGAACTTCACAGCCAAATACAAGTTTTGGGTATGGACAAAAACGTCCTAGGAGCCAAAATCGAAAATGGAAATTGGGGAAAAACGACCTAGGTGAGAAAATCATTTCAAGAAACAATTAATGGCTTCAAAGAGGAAAAACGAACTCTACAAACCCCAAATTCGTGGATCTATCTTCCCAACCACTGAGCACAACCAAAAACAGGTTTACAACCAAAAACAGATTGGTAAAATGGGGAAAAACACCATGGGAACCAAAAATGATTTCAATAAGCATTCTGGGGAATTAGGGGAGCAAATACGACCCCAACAAACACCAAAAATGTGAATCCCTGCTGCACATGCACTCAACAACACAAAAACGACTTCCCAACCATGGAGAAAAATGGAGAAACTGCACAAAACATGAAGGGGAGAGCACAACAAACTCCAGCTGCATGAGGGAGGTAAATACGACCCCTAAAAACCCTAGAATGTGAATTTCCTCTTCCCATTCATTGAACAATACCAAAAATAGATTTTCCAAGCTGTGGAATGAGGAAACAACCACTAAAACGTGAAGGGAAGAGCCTAAGAGCTACAATGGCGTGAGAGAGAAAAACATAGGTGTGAATAATGGCTTGGGCATGCATTTCCAATCATTTACCTCCCCAAGAATTCAAAAACATGTTTTCCAAAAATGGGTGGCTTCCCAAAATCGAATTTGACTCCCATACTCTTCCCACTTACATGCATTAAATTTCCCCAACCAACTTCTAGATGAGTGGGCACAAAAGACAAAATGGGTAGTTGACAACTTTATGGGTTCTCCCTTAGACATTTGGCTTTTCCCCGTTGGCTCAAAGGTTTGAATATTTTCCCTCCCTATTCCTTGTGAAATAATGCCCCCATCTATTTAACGTTGTGGCGCATAACTAGTTGTGGTATTTTTATTAATTTGCATTTTACATGATGTCTCAAAACATATTGTGCCTGGCTAGCACATAAACCATCGACATTGATTTTAATCGCTGATACATAAGACACTAAATCCATGATGGGGCCTTTTCCTTGAGCTCCACACCATGATCAAATAAAATTATTTACATAATGTGCAATTCAATACCATGGGGTCAAAAACTGGGGTGTTACAACTATAATCATAAATAATTTTTCAGAGTTCTACATCATTGTTTTTAAGGTTCTTTACACATAGATCTGCACTTTTCTAGCACAAATTTGAGGTATTTTTTTAGAAATTTGCGTGAAAATCGAGGTTATCTGATATATACAAATGCACATCTACATATTACTCACTCGATGGAGTTTATTTAATGCATATTATAGGTATGATATTTAATTTACAGCAAGTTGTTCCACTGATTAGAAGTGGTTTTTGCTTTGTAAAGTTTGATTTTTATCTTCAAATTGCTTGGATGTGACAATGTACTTTCCCTCGTTAAATTTGGAACTCTTCCAACTTTAAGTGTTAACACTATCCATATTTGAATTATATCTGTCACTGAATCTCTTGTACTCCGAGGCTAGCAGTGGGGCTAAAAAGGAGAGAAATTTATACCAAGTTAGAATAGGACTGGTGTGAAACATTTGGTTATGGATTCTAATTGTCACCAACTTTAGATACATAAGTGTTAAAAGAAAGAGAAGATGCAAAACATATTTTGAACAAAATTACATGGAGCCTTATCCATTGGGCACCTTTCTTGCAAATTATAAGACACATAAATCATCAAAGTGGAAGGTGGAGAGATGTTGACAAGGAACAAATATCTTTAAAGCATATGAGAAGGTGGTAGTACCATAAACTAAAATATTGAATAAAATAAAGTGTAATGGGACCTTTAAATATCAATCCAGTAGACTAAAACATATCCCATAAAACAGAATAACCATGAATGAATCTCAATATAGTATAATAACTCAATTTTATTAGCGATCAGAGTAGTAGAGAAGATACCTAAGAATTATAAACAGTGAGACTCTACAATATATCTCTAAGACACATATAAATGGACAAGGGGGAATAGCCACAAAATTTCTTCACTATAATGTATCAAATGACCGAGGGATACATCAATAAGAGGCAGAGCTGCAAAACTTGCTTTTAGTGAACCGGAGACATGGTTGCGATCCCGAAGACTCAATAAGATGAATATGTAAAACAAGAGGAGGTTTGTAGAACTAAGGAAACATACTCATAGCCTATGTGGAGATCCTATGTTACAAATTTGTGGATGAATGATCTAATCTCATTGAGCTCTCCATTATACCAGATTTGTGGAAGCTAATAAGCTCTCTAAAACTATCGATGCCTTGTTAACTTCTTCTCCCTTTTCATAGTCCTTTGGATGTTGTTGTAGTAGCCCAGTAAATGCAAATCATGTTCTATTAGGCATTGATATTTTTACTTCACTGTCATAATAACACCAAGCTAATAACACTCCTTAGTTTGAAAGTGAAGTATTGATCTAACCAAAAACGCCGGCAAATGTTGGAAAACAATTGAATTGACTTATAGTGGGGAATCAATGTATCAATGTATGACTAATATAAGTGTATTTCAAATATATATGTGTTGTATGATTAATATAAGTGTAATTCAAATATATATGCACTACATATGTCTTGGAGAATTCAAAATCATTACAATTTAAAAAGCATTAGAACCCTCCTAGAAAAGGAAAACCCTTAAAGACTAAAAGAGCTTGAAAAACTTAACACTAATCTTCTAGACTCCTCAAATTCAATTTGAATTGCATAGACAATTCAGTTCATGGGTCGAGATGCATAACTAGCTTTACTCACGTCAAATTAATGGAATTCACTTAGACATAAAAGAAATCCACAAAATTTCATCCATCAATTGTAATGGAATTTTTATCATCCATAGCTGAAAAATCATCCAAGTACTCATGTGACAAGCTCTACTCAGCCTTAGCCCACTTTCAAACTGAGGAGTGTTAGTGACATAATAACACTCCTTAGTTTGCTTCAAAGTAAATATTGGTTTCCACCATCATATAAATTATAGTTTCCATCTATTTTCTTAAAAAAAAAAATTATGTTATTATATCCTCTGCCAAATTGATCATTACACACTTTTTTTTATCATCCACTGAAATTTGAAATCGTAAACTTATATATATATATATATATATATATATTCATCAATTAGATATTATTATCTTAGGATCATATCTAAGAGAATAACATGCACAACAATCAATCACAAGAGACAATAGACACAAAGATTTTCCTCGGGGAAACCATAAAGGAGAAAACCCCGCAACTTCCTCAGATATAGAATAAGCACCAATGGTAGCAGTAAAACCCAAACACAGAAAACATGATCTTCACCAGTTGTTCTCTCTCTTATCCCAACTCCTTCTCTCTCACTCATGCGCTACAACTGAGTGTGAGTGACTGTGTGATAAATAGAGAGGCTCACTCTCTATTTATACTAGTTTCTGACTTGACAATAACTTACCAGGGATGACTTCTCTAGGAGAGTATAATAACCCTAGTGCCCCAAAATTGTGGGGAATTTAACCCCTGATCAATAAGGAGGGTTAACCTCTATGAGTTTACACGACTTGTTTACATTACTGATTCTCCTGATATGAACATCAGGGACTAATCAAATACAATATATGAAATACATAAGTGAATACATTCTGAAGTTAAAAATACATCAACACTCCCTCTTAACTAGGAAGGTATTCTCTTGACACAATTCATCATCACAATTCTTCTTCTCTGGATCAAGTCTGGATCATCACTGGATCATCATCAAAGCTGGATCATCACTGGATCATCATCATCATCACTACTTCTGCTATCTTGATCAAATGGTGCTATCTCTTAATTCTTCTCATCATAGGAAGTTCTATAGAGCCAACCCTTTTTTCATGCTGGTTGTAGGCCTAGCCTCCATGTAGGTCTTCATCTTCTTCAGCACTTATATCTGACCCAGTCAGAAATGCCCACCCAACACTTACATATGACCATGGGAGGAACACATCCACCGCCATGTCAGAAAGGAATGCCCAACACTCACATATGACCATGGGAGGAACACATCCACCACCATGTCATAAAGGCCTAGCACTCACATCCGACCATGAGAGGAACACATCCAAGAACCATGTTGAAAAGGATCAGCACTTATATTCACCAGCATGGTAGGACACACCTACTACCATCTATGAAAAGGATCCAGCACTTACATCCACTGGCATGGTAGGAAACACCTACTACCATCCATGGAAAGGCCCCAACACTTACATCTACTGGCATGGTAGGACACACCTACTACCATCCAGAGAAAGGCCTCAACACTTACATCCACCAGCATGGTAGGACACACCTACTACCATCTATGGAAAGGATCTGCACTTACATCCGCTGGCATGATAGGACACACCTACTATCATCCAAGGAAAGTCTCTGCACTTACATCCGCTGACATGATAGGACACACCTACTATCATCCGAGGAAAGGCTCAACACTTACATCTGACCATGGGAGGGACCAATCCTGCCACCATGTTAGAAGGGCACAACACTTACATCTGACCATGGGAGGAACCAATCCTACCACCATGTCATAAGGGCACAACACTTACATCTGACCATGGGAGGAACCAATCCTACCACCATGTCAGAAGGGAACAACACTTACATCTGACCATGGGAGGAACCAATCCTACCACCATGTCAGAAGGGCTCACAGAATCATCACTTCCTCTTGGAAGGAACCTCGATCTAGAGAACACCAAACTTCTCCCTGAAGTACTCAAACTTCACTCTATCTAATGGCTTGGTCAACACATCAGCTATCTATTCGTTCGTTGCAACATACCAGAGCTTCACTACTCCTCTCTGCACCATATCCCTGATATAGTGATCTTTGATCTCAATATGCTTCGACTTGTCATGGAACACCGGGTTCTTCAACAACTTCACGCAACTCTGGTTGTCGCAATATATACAAGTAGCATCCAACTGGATATTAAACAAATCAAATAGTAGCTTCCTCAGCCACACTACCTCACAACTAGTTAAACAAGCTGCAACATACTCTGTTTCGGCTGTACTCAGTGCTACACAGGACTGCTTCCTGCTAAACCAAGAGATCACACTTAATCTCATACTGAAGCAACACCCCGAAGTGCTCTTTCTATCAATGGAATTACCTGCCCAATCTGAATCAACATAACCTTGTAGGTTAATCTTCTGATTCGCCTCATACTTGATCCCATAATCAACTGTACCTTTCAGGTACCTCAGAATATGATTTGCAACAATCAGGTGAACATGTCTTGGATTCATCAGGAATTGGCTCAATGTGTTCATAGCAAAGAAAATATTCAATCTCATATTCGTCAGGTACATCAAGGACCCAATCATCTGGTGATACATCGTAGCATCAATCGACTCTGATGAAGCATCACTCAATAGCTTCATGTTTGCCATAGGTGTGGTCATGGCCTTGTAGTCCATCATCCCGAACCTCTTCAAGATATCTACTACATACTTCCCTTGTCCCAGGAATATTCCATCTGCATTCTGCCACACCTCCATGCCTAGAAAGTAGTGCATCATACCCAAGTCCTTCATCTCGAACTCGACAGAAGCTTCCTCTTTGTATCGACAATCAATGGCATCTACACCTGTTACAAATAGGTCATCTACATACAGTAGGAGTATCATTGGGTTTCCTTCTTCAACCTTGTAGTAAAGTTTGGAATCTGCTTTACTCTTGGTAAATCCCAAATTGGATAGGAAGCTGTCAATTCTTCCGTGCCATGTCCTGGGTGCCTGTTTCAAACCGTACAAATCTTTCTTCAATTTACACACATGAGTCTCCTTGTCATGTGTCTAAAAACCGAGTGGCTGCTCCACATACACTTCCTCTTCCACTATACCATTCAAGAAAGTAGTCTTGACATCCATCTGGTGTATCTTCCATTTCATTACTGCAGCCAGAGAAAGTACTGATGTGATGGAAGTGTATCTTGCTACAGGTGAAAAAGTATCTTCATAGTCTATTCCTTCTTTCTGGGAGAATCCATGAGGCACAAATATTGCTTTAAATTTCTCTATGATACCATCTGCAATAAGCTTGATCTTGTAGATCCACTTGGAAGTCACAACAGACTTCCCTTCTGGTCTTGGGACAACAACCCAAACATCATTCTTCATGATCGACTGGTACTCCTCGATCATAGCATCCTTCCATTCTTTCTTCTCTGTTGGTTCTTCATAATTGGAAGATTCTTTATCAATGATGTCACACAATAGGGCTACATAACCGGAGCATGACCTAGTTCTTTTCCGCTCTCTTTGCATTTCCTCTAGAGCCCCATATATTTTTGCACCTTGGATAGCCTCTCACACCCATGCAGGTTTCCTCTTGTGAGGATTCTTCTCTTGGGGTGGATCTACAGGTTCCTATGGTTCTTCTATTATCGATCTTCTTCTTAAGGTGCATCGTTCATAGTTGTACCTCGAATCCTGGGTACTTCTGTTTCTTCAGGGTGTTCAGTTGGTCTCTTTCTAGATTTGTTGTAAGCTGAGTCTTCGTTGAATGTTAAGTCTCTGCTAATGTCGATCTTCTTGAATCCTGGGAAGTATATTCTGTAAGCTTTCGATATTTCACTATATCCCACAAATATACCCTTCTTTCCATAAGGATCTAACTTTGTTCTCTTTTCTTTTGGAATGTGTATGTACACTGGATAGCCAAATATTCTGAGATGGCTGACTTCTGGTTTCTTGCCGGAAAATACTTCTTCAGTTGTCTTGTTCTCGAGTACTCTATGTGGAGTACGGTTCTATACATACACAGTTGTCCTGGCAGCTTCTGCCCATAGATGCATGGGAAGATCTTGATCATGATGCATTGCCCTTGCAGCTTCCGTGATCGTTCTATTCTTCCTTTCTACAACCCCGTTCTGCTGTGGATTATATGGAGTGTTCAACTCCCTCTTAATCCCTGAATCTCTGCTAACTCTTTTAATTCATTTGATGTGAATTCTCCACCATTGTCTGATCGAAAGGTCTTGATTTTCTTTTCTGTGTGGTTCTCGATCAATGCTTTGAATTCTTTGAACTTATTGAATACTTCATCTTTGTTCTTCAAGAAGTATATCCACGTTTTCTTAGAAAAATCATCAATGAAAGAAACATAGTATACATACCCACTCAATGAACTGGATGACATCAGATTGCATACATCAGAGTGGATGATTTCCAAGATTCCTTTTTCCTTGCTCTTGCTACTTGGAAATGTGTTCTTTGTGTTCTTTCCTTTCGCACATCCTTTGCAGACACTGTCATGTTTTGTCTGTATTTCTAGAATACCTTCAACAACTTTGCTTGCAAGTGGTAGTGCCCTATAGTGCACATGTGCAAGCCTTCTATGCCAAAGTTCATTTGGCTCTATTGAGTTATGGACCAAAGCTTGTTCTGGTTGGCCCTTCAATTTGTATAGTCCTCCCTCTTGCTCCCCAATCACTATTGCATCATTTGTAGTCTTTCCTTTTGGCCACATGAGGACTTTGCAACCCTTATGCCTTTTTCATCTAATGCAGATATGGAGAGGAGATTCTTCTTTAGTCCTAGTACAAACAAGACATCCTTCATTTTCATAGACTTTCCAGAGTCTAGCTTATAGGAGGATTCACCACTACCTTTTATGGGATATTGGTAGTCATCCCCAAGTTTCACCTTGTGAGGTGACTCATGTTTGGACAGTTTCACAAAGGATTCTTTGAATCCCGTCATATGCTTGGAATCCCCACTGTCTATAATCCAATCATTGTTTCCATGTGTGATAGTTACTGTGAGGGAAAAAATCATAACATATTCTTCATCACTAGAAGAATCTCCACTTTCTTCTTTGGCTCTCTTTCTGAGAGGTTCATCATCCTATGTAGTGTGAGCATGATGTATTCTCTTATTTCCCTTCTTCTTGTGAGAGCCACCTTTGTTTCTAGGACATTCTCTGGCAAAGTGTCCTTTCTCGTCACATGTATAGCATCTGATTTTGGACAGATCTTTGCTATATCTTTTAGGGTTATCTTTCTGGTGACAATGCTTACCTTTGGGATTATGATAGTCCTACCTGATTTTCTTGGAGTGTACTATGAGAGGTTGAACTTCACTTCCCATCTTTTCTTCTCAGGCTACTATTCGAGCTTCTTCTTGTGAGAATTCCTCCCATAGTCTACTAAAGGTGACTAGCTTTCTTCTAGCACAAATCCTTTGAAAGAAAGAGTCCCATGACCTAGGGAGACCATTCAAGGTGGTCATCACAATTTCTACATTCTCCACTTCTTCATCCACTGCTTCAAGTTGTTCTTTGATCTAGGAGACTCTTGTAAAGTATGACTGTATGGTCTCCGTATTCTGGATCTTCACACTCTTTAACTAGTTCCTCAAAGTCATCTTTCGATTTATGTTCTTCCCTTCAAATAGCTTGGTTAGGGCATCAAACATTTCTTTAGGTGTCTGTATGGAGGACACCTGTGGTATGAGGTAATCCTTGATTGAATCAGCAATATTCCTCTTAGCCATGACCAATTTATTTTTGTGTAAGGCTTTAGCCTCATCTCCCTTTGGAATTGGAACCTCTTCAATGATGTAAGAGTGCAACTCATTTTCTTCCAGGACTAGGGAGATCCTATACTTCCAGGCTTGAAAGTTATCAGCTCGCTCAAGCTTTTCATTAAGCTTGGTGTGATGAGACATCTTAACTAAGAACCTCAAATAGAAATACAAAATATTTAGATCTTACCAATTTGAGAAGCTGAAAACTGGATCTGGAGCTGATCTTCTGCAGTGCTGGTTTTCTGGTCCCAGGGAAAATTAGGGTTTGACTTTCCTAGAGTTCTACCCAACCAAAAACCTCGATTTTTGTCTCTAAAATTCGATTTTGAGGAGGAGAGCAATCCTAGCCTGGGCTCACTCAAAAATTCCTCTTCAGTGAAAGCCCTAATTTCCTGATGGAGTGGTAGGTTAGAAACTGAAAGTGCTCAGAATCATATTCTACCTCGACAGAAAGATGCGCCCTTCAATGGAGATTCAGCCTAGCCTCCTTTTGCTAATGGATTGTGGAGAGAGACCCAAAAAGTAAGAATCCATAGCTTCCACTGCTACACAATGTCTTCTTCTTAGATTAGCTCTCATACCATGTTATATTTTCTTCAATTAGATAGTATTACCGTAGGATATTATCTGAGAGAATAACATGCACAACAATCAATCACAAGAGACAATAGACACAAAGATTTTCCTCGGGGAAACCATAAAGAAGAAAACCCTGCAACTTCCTCAGAGATAGAATAAGCACCAATGGCAGCAGTAAAACCCAAAGATAGAAAAGATGATCTCCACTAGTTGTTTCTCTCTTATCCTAGCTCCTTCTCTCTCACTTATGCACTACAACTGAGTGTGAGTGACTATGTGATAAATAGAGAGGCTCACTTTCTATTTATAGTAGTTTCCAACTTGACAATAACTTACCAGGGCCGATTTCTCTAAGAGAGTCTAATAACCCTAGTGTCCTACAACTGCAGGGACTTTAACCCCTGATCAACAAGGAGGGTTAACCTCTATGACTTTACATGACTTGTTTACATTATTGATTCTCCTAATAGGAACATCGTGGACTAATCAAATACAATATATGAAATACATAAGTGAATACATTCCGAAGTTACAAATACATCAACATAATTGGATAAAAATGGCATCTTTTCTCTTAGTTGGAAACAATGTAATATGGGAAAACAATAAAATATTCATTCTTAGTACATATACATGGAAAGTGATTATCAACACCTATGACTACCAAAATATCATTTGTATCTATACCTTGTAAGGAAACATCCAAGCAAATTACAAAAAATTAATCAATCCATAGTAATCATAATAGAAACCATAATTAGTAATATATTCAAAAGACAATTAAATACACATTTGACTAACTGATCAACATCAAATTTGATGGCTCTCAATAGACCTTCCTATGCCATTTTTATGTGTCCATCACCAACTGTCATCAAGACTTTTTCCTGAAAGGAATTTGCACAAGTGTTGGGATTACAAAAAATATCTACATGAGTACCACCCTCCGAGGAATGTTGAAATTCCATATTTTCCCATTTTGTGGCTTCGTTGTTGCTTCCTTCCCATGGTACCCACAAACCTACTCATATTGTTACTCCATGATGCGTTGGATGAACTAGCCTGTTAAAAAAAAAAAAACATAAAGGGATAAGAAATCAACATTGTTATATTGATTTTTTGGTGTTTGTCTTTTCCTTAAATAAAAAATATAGTCTTTCAAATGTCAAAAAAGTAGATGTTGACCAAACAACCTTCGAAGAAGTTACACAAAATGTCAATTGATTATGTTCACAATCAATAAATCGGTCCAGAAGCTAACTATAAAATAATGCATTTCACAAACATCAAAATTTAACTTAATTCTTCTTGGAAAATCAATGGGAAACTAAGAAGCACAAATTTATTGGCACTGAAACTACAAAGCTACAAAAAATTCTTCAAAACAATTCTTCTTGCCCATTTTGTATCAAATCCTACAAAAAGTGTGCACACACTTTAGATAAGAAGGGAAAAGTAATGCTTATTATCCTTTGACTACAAAAAATCAAAGTACTTTAGCTATGAATGAAAAAATTAGTAGAGCTGCGATAATTTCACCAACAAAATTAGTACAATTTAATCAAACCATTGATATTTTCTAAGATTATGCACACAGGACCAAACATTTACAATGAGTGATATTTTATATTTACCATTGATATTTTCTAGGATGATGCACGCTGGACCAAATGTTTGCAATATATTAGAAAACAATTTTCAACAAATAGTGACAAAAGATTAAAGACAAATAGTTGGATTGAGATGAGGATGGATTTTGTACACATGTCATCAACACAATTACAAACGAGTATTAAGTTGTGGAGTGGTTACAGGTAGTTTCAAGTTAGGAGCTACAAGTCACATAAAGCTACAAGTCACATACATGCTCCAAGTATAGCTAATGCCACCTAGACTTATACTTATTTCAGAGTCCTTCTGTTTTGTCCTTTCCCTAATAGACAGATAATGCATAACTTAGTCCATTTTAGTCCTATTTTCTATGCATTCTTATCGTTTTGTTCTTTCTTAAAAAGATTCACAACACATTACTTACTCATACGAGAAGCACCTGATGATGATTAATGAAATCATACACCATACATACATCCTTTCTAAATGTAGATATATAATTATGTTCAATTTTGATAGAAAGTTATAACAAAATTGTGAGAATCTTCATTCTACTGATGTTGTTATCTATGCATATTCTTCCCAGTGTTTACAACTTCTTTCAATACAAGTTGTTATCGTAAAAAATCAACATGTTACACATGAAGATAAACTTTTGAAGAGATCAAGGCCTTGCATATAGTAAATATATTATAATAAATAACAATAGCAACACTCCCTAGAGTTATGATGATTTTATTAACCCACCTTAAGTGTCATTTTACTGTGTCAAAATGGTGTTACAATTGTCAAGCAAAATTCATTTTGGCTGGTGAAACTCTTGCCTATGCTTTTGGAGTCTTGCTTTTTATTTTTTTTCTATTACCACATATGGAACATGGGCCATAAGAATGACACATGGGACATTATAAAACTAGTGCTTCCTCTAGAATTCAACTTTGACCTAGAGTGAATTTAAATTCAAACTTAAAGCTTTGTCAACAGCCCTAGGCCCCAAGCCCTGCCAAATCCTACACTTGTATACACATGCAACCCTTACCGAGTAGAAGACATGTATGCAATTCTAGCCTTATCATTGTTTGAGGTAGTGCTCCAACCTCCACGAGATAACTATGACCTATGATGATGATTTGATTAAGTCTAAGACAAACTCAGTGTTTAAGGTGAAAATTTATGTTCCCCACAGTGACCAGTCTATACTCGGTGCAATGAATAAGTACAAGGGGTCAATGATCCCAAGTGACATAGGTTGTACTTAAAATTTATTTGGTTATATAATTTGGGCTATGGAGGAAATATGATTATAGAGATGCATATACAAGACTGAGCCTTTGTTTTTAATGAACATGACTGTGAAGTGGCCAAGATCAATAATGGGAGTGTTAAAAGCATTGAATTCATGAGAGACATAAGATATGGGTATTTTATGTATATTCTGCAAATTGTGCAATAGAGTTTGTGGAATCTGTATTGTAGAGTGGGATAGGATGTGTAGACAAGGTTCGAGAATTACAACAATGACACTTGATAGTGGAAGTTTGAAAGGTTAAGGCGGTATTCTTATAATTTGAGTATCGTGGCAATGTAAAACATGGTAAAGGGGATTGATCTTATTGAGTCTCAAATAATTTTGGAAAGTAGGATAGCAAAAGGGGAAAATTATGAACTTTGATGAGGAGCACAAATAAAAGGACATATCAAATCACCAAGAAAATTAGGAATCCATGAGCATTAATCAAGCCAATCCAAGCCAATAATAACCATAATGTTGTCATGTGAAAATCCTTGTGCAATGTGCATGAAATCAACCTATAATCATGCAACATGATGAATGGTAAAAAATACTACATTATTATTTATTGTTAGCCATAACAACCACAATCAAAACATATCTCAAAATTTCTAAGGATTCTTAAGTGGTGGAAACCCCAATATGACGTAAAGCTCACTACAGACCTAGGTGAGGGGTATGAAAATAGAAGTACTTGGAGAGACAACTTGGTGAGGGTATTAAATATTTAAGGTAAAATATTTAAAAATATAAGGGTGGTTTGGCAATGTTTTGCTAACTTTCATTTGCTAACCAAAATGATGATCAACAAAGAGGGGTACATGATCGACATAAGCATGAATAATTGATTGATAATAGATCTAGGAAAATTATCCTTGGGGTAGGATTTGTTCATACCATAAAATATGTACATATTTAAATGCTTAATTGTTTCTTAGTGGTAGGGACATGATTCAAAACCAACAATGTATATTCGATGAGATAAATGAATTATGTTTTGCAATTTTTGAATCCTAGCCTTGGTCTTGTGTGGGTAAATACAACATTGCTTTTGCTTAATTGGTTTGATGTCACGCTGAATGAAAATATCGATGGCTATATTTTTGGAAATCTTCGACAAGTTAACATCTTCAAACATGTCAAGAACATAAAAAAAGGTGTTTGCACCAATGGCATTATCATGAGGGATAAAGTCCTTAGACTCACTGCGGCATATACTTTGAAAGGATAAAATATTCAAGAAGAAATAAAGAATATAAGATGGAGATCACCCCAGTGAATATCTAAATCATGTATTTCCTTGATAATTTATTAATTATAAGTACATATTCAATCAAGAGATGGATCCAGATCCATGGAAATTGCTGAGATAAAATACATACATTTAAATGAGTAGATAGATGATGACCATTCCATGTATAGGAAATTATGTCATTATGGCATGTGATGAACAAATACACCTCACTAGTGGATTGGTATTGCAGTCCACACACAATAGGATGCCAATTTACTTTTCTCATCCAAACAATAATTTAAAACACTTGATTGTAAATGGAGTTATTGTTCTAAGACAAAAATAAGGGAGAACTTGTAGATCACTCCAAAGTTGTCAAATAGTTCCTATTTTCTGTTAGAGAAAATAGGAAATTTCAGCCACAATGGTTTTCCAACAATTTGCTACACAGAAAAAACTAACAAAATCCTTTATTTTCCTCTCAACCGGTAAAACCCTAAATCCCATGTTATTGATAAAGTAGAAACCCAAATCTATCTATTATTCCATAAAACATAAACACAATCAAGACAATAATCAAATAACAAGGGATTTTGGGGGAGGAGAAATAGTTTTCTATCAACCATGAAACATTACAATGAGGAACATTAGCTTATCAAGTGTAGAAGTCACCTCTAATTCCTTAATTCATTGGGTTCGATCATTTTGGGTTCTTAATGGGGACTTGTTGTGCCTTAATGATGTGATGTTAAGTAGGCATTCACAATTAATAATGCAATATAAACTTAGTTTAATGAAAATAACTTAATCCTATGGGGAAAAGGATTTGAAATAGAATTTTGATGCTTTTTAGGGTGTTTTATTAATAAGTGTGATCGTCACGGGAACCATATTGATGCCAAGTTGCATACCCGTAAAACCCCTCTAGACTTTCGAGTTGAATCACTGTTTGAGGGTGAGTTCCTTTGTGAGGAGAATCCAGTTTTCCATGGTTCAGATGTAGAAAGATGTTTTAGTGCTGACTTGTATCCTCCACTACCTCCTGAAGATCCGTATCCATCATGTGATGATTTCTATGATGATGAAAGCAGCTACAGATTTGACTGTTGCTGTGGTGGAGTCGACATCGACGACAAGGAAGTGTGCATCTGTCACCATGCACGTGATCCATACGATTGAGAATCCTCTTTATGTAAATTTTTCTTGATTCCATGTTTGAAAGCCGTGGTGGGCCAGTTTCTGTTGCTCCACTTTGTAATTTGTCGAGCATATTTGTCAATTTGTTGGCCATGTCTGTAAATTGTTTCAGCCATATGTTTTTCCATCATGATGAAGTCTGGGTCCCCATATGTCTTCGGACCATGAAGGGATGAGATAATGATAGTGCAGTCCCACTATCACCCTAGAATTTCTCTTTATGACTTGTTAGTGCCAGTTTAGAGTCACTGGGTGACTAGCTAGTATTGTATAAATAAGGGCCTCGAGCCTCATTAGGGATCATTCAATTCTGTATTTGCTCATGTGTTGAGCTTTGTTTGTTGAATTCGAAAAGTATGCTTTGCAGCTTGCCCTCTGTGGTATAAGATTGCATTAGAAATTCAGTCTGAAAAGATTAAAGTCTGTAATTGCTGTAGTTGGAGTCTGTAGTTGCAGTGACGAGCTTCGCCCTCTAAAGCCGATCTACGGGAGTATTGTAATGAGCATGTTGCTAATATAAAGAATTTGGTTGGATGTGAAAAGCGTAAAAAGTGTAAAGAGACGAATCGATCTTGGTATAACTTGGTATCAAATCCATGAAGGCTCTGATAACTAACTCCAATATGTCTTCAAAGGATGATTCCGGAGGCAGTGGATAGATGTTTGGAAAGTAGGGGGATGCCCTTGTTCTTGGAAAACCCAAAGGTCGGATCGATCTCTGCAACTCCAAGCTACTATTTAGAGAATGGTATTTGAGAGCCGACCGACTCTCTTAAGAGCTTCAGAGGGTCTTTTGAATATTTTCCAATACCCAAAGAAGAGACTAAGGATTGGCTGGATCATATAGGTTTGTAAACGTTATGTAATATGTGGCCGAGATTGATTTTATAAATATCTTATAGAAGGATAGAAATTTAAACCTATATGTTTAGATGTATGATATTGGTTACTATATGACTAAAATGTTTAAGTATAAGTATATCATGATATGTGTAAATATATTTATTGAATTTGGTATTTTTACTTTAATTAAAAATATTAAATATAAATAAATGAACTTTATATATTTTTGTTAATATTTTATTTTTCTTTAAATTAAAAGTATTCATTTTATACATATTATTATTTAATAATATATATTAAATATATTTAGTTCACCTATTACTTAAAAAATATTGATATTATATATTTTATTTGAGGTGATGTTTGTTTACATTGGTTTTATGTATCTTTATAAAACAATATAATTATTTTTTTAGTTTATATTGAAATATTTTATATTTATAAATGTATTGATATTTAAAAGTATTTAATCATAACCATACATTTAAAAGTGGTTGATCTAATGACACATTTAAAAGTGGTTAGTATAGGTCAATTTTACAGATATCAATCATTTTTTAAAATGTAGTTGTTATTAGTTGTATACAACATAAGTAATCGTTTTAATGAGAAAAGTACACTTGAATCCACAGTTATTTGTTTGTTTTATGAGACAAGGGGACATCATATTATACTTTTTTTTTTTATATTATAATTTTTTTATATATTTTTATTTATATTTCCTATTTCTAGTCCCAATGAGTGAACCACAAATTCTTATATATGAGCGTCCTAAAATCTAGGTGAAACTACCTGAATAAGTTAAAGTCTATCCCTTCCTTATTTAATGTCGTTATAATTCAAAATGTTAATGGATTAACAATTTATATTTACGTGTATAACTAATAAAAATGGGTTCAACTATAAGATTTTGCTTTCCTCCCCCTCTATAAAATAATCAACCGAAACCTTTAACACAAACGATCAACCATAACCTTTAATGTTCCCCTTCCCATCATTCCACTTATCTATATTAAACAGTCAACTAGAACCTTTAACACAAACAGTAAAAAATACATGTATATCCTGTGATTTATTGTCTCGGTAGCTTTGAAATTTTATAGCACAATGGATTCCAAGCATGCATTCACAAGAAATTTCTTGTATGTTCAATGTGAGATTTGGATTTCTTGTGACTTATTATATTTGATAAATCTCTAATCCACTTAGTTAGAGTTTGTGCATATCATTTCATAAATGAATCCAATCTTTTAAAAAGTTGTGAATATCATGCTAGAAATGGATTAGACTCTTGAAAATTTGTATAAAATTGTAATTTCAATATCCGGGAACTTCATTGCTCATTTACAGCTTGACTACGTGTATGAAGGGTTGTTTAAAGCTCTATTTTTTACATTTTCTTTTATGTAGCATCAAAATTAGGGTAGATTTGACACGCTGGAGTCTGTAGTCATCCTGACTTCTCAGCTTTAATTACTTTACCATTTTTTAACTGTCTTGAAAATATTTGACTTCTCAGCTTTAATTACTTTTCCATTTTTTTACTGTCTTGAAAATATTTGACTTCTCAGCTTTAATTACTTTACCATTTTTACGCCGTAGGCGTTTTTCTATATGAAGTTCTGTTTGACGTCTTTCTGACGAATAAAAGCTTGCCACGTATTTCAAAAATTTTAGATTTTTAAATCACATTTAAGACATCTTGCGTGCAATCGACGCTCTGTTCTGTAGTGTCGTGTTTCATGAGGTTTCTATAGCTGGTTGTTCTAAGCTTTTTGGCCCATCCATATTTTTGACTATCTTTGTGTCCGTTTCACCCAATTTCCTCCAGCCCGCCGCCTCTGCACCCGCACCCACGTTTTAGCTACTACAAGAAGGAAGTAGGTTCATGCTTTGTTCTATGTTTCAATGGGTGCTTTCATAGCTGTGTCATTTTTTGAAGCAATTGGTGCTGGCAAGACCTTTACTGCATCATCTCATTCTTTATTTATTAGTCTATACATTCTCCAAAATCCCATTTTAATGGCGAACCTGGTTGTTGCTTCTGATTTTTCCTCGATGGCCTCAGCTTCCTCATATTCTTAAGATGTATTTATTATTCATCATGGTCCTAATGTAAAAAACACATTTTCCAGCCATCTGTACAGACTGCGGCTTTCTGATCATGGATTGAGAGGTTTTTCGGATAGGGATGAAACGGAGAAGGGAGATGCAATTCGTGGTGCATCTGTGCAGATAGCACTTTTTTCTACAAGGTATGCGCAATCTAGTTGGTGTGTAAATGAACTTGTCCTCATGAAAAACTCGATGGAAAACCCTGGGCTACCTTTTTTTCAAATTTTCTACAAGATTGACCCTTCTGTGGTTCATTGGACGCTAAAAAAACAAGCGTACTTTGAAGCCCTGCAGGATCTTGAACAGTAGAAAATAATCGACTCTAAAACCAGTGAAGAAAGGCCACTCTACGGCTTCAAGACTATTCATAGTTGGAGAAATGCACTTTCCTTTGTTGCATACCTTGGAGGTTTCACAATACATGTGTGAGCTCCAACTCCCACTGACCCTTCCATTTCATTTGTTTAGAAGAATTTGAAAAAGATAGGGAAGAGGGAGCTCGTGAAGGCCAAGGTTACTAGCGCTGTGGGTGTTGGTGGAGTAGGAAAAACTACCCTCGTCAAACATTTCTTCGACAAGAAAATATCATTTTTCAATGCATCTTCATTTTTATGGAATGTGAGAGAAGTTGCAGGTCGAATGTCCATAAATTATTTGCAGAGTGAGATTATTAAATATTTGAACATAAAGATATCATAATTAATCGTCATGAAGGCATATAGATACTTAAAAAGAATATTTCATTATCTCAAGCTCTTACCATGAAGGAAATTTTGCTCTACAATTACCAAATTCTCCGGATTCCCAATTGGAGTTGCCATAGACCTAATGTTTACAGTGGATTCCAAAGCCAATAAGAAGGGATGAGGAGGCAGAGATAATCTAATGGTCGTTGTTAGATGGAATATGCAAGAATTTTGTAATTCGAAGAAGCAGGAGTCGTTGTTAGATGGAATGTGCAAGAATTTAGTGTCGAGGCGAACCAAATGATTGTAACAAATATGATGAGGATAGAAGATGAGAAGGTAGACAAGTGAAAGAAGGTTTATGCACAAGCCAAGATCGAGATGTAGGTATATGAGTTGAAGCAGCCCCTGAGCCACCATTATAAGAGGAGACACAGTCAGAAGGTTGAGAAGTGGAAGGTGTATGCACATCCCAAGATCCTAATGGACTAGATATTGAATGGGTGGAAGTGGAAGTGGAATGTATATGCACAACCCAAGATCCCGTTGGAGATGAATGAGTGAAAGAAGCCCCTGATGATGAAATTTTGATATTGGACGTTAAAGGAGATGAGGATAGAAGCAGTGTTTCCTCTGATGCTAGGGGCTCTTTCATACTACTCTTCACATCACGTTTGCACACATGACATAAGTTTCTCCACTTCGTGAGCCAAGAGTCTATCTGCATGGAATCCTGCCATCAAAATAAGACCTAGGAAAATGATTATAAATGGGTTTTAGCAAACCAACCATTGCTTGCAAATTTATGATAAAAAAGGACCATTTATATCAATCAACTATATAAATACTGAAAAATAAGATCTTTCCATGTCCATTTCAGTACCATTCATCCCTTCATATTAGATAAAGCTATTACAAGAACAAACTTATTATGAAGCATGGCAGAAGGCGTAATTTACCCCCTCTTGTATAATCCTCCAGGCATACAACGCAGGTCGCTGAGGTTCCCTTGTCATCAACAGGTGATGTGAATATGAGACTTGAATGCCTTCATCTCTTCACAAATCATAATTTTGCTGCTTACTTGTCTTCGATTAGCTTCATAAATAATAACATACATGCCGAGTACGAGCATGCCAATAAAGAAAGAACACCAACATTGTCTAGTACAATGATTTACTACTTCTGTATGCAGGGGTGATATGACATTCAAGATTTTCATATTTATTATTATAAGTCTAGAGCCATTCCCCTACCTCCCTTGAAATAAACTTTGTGTGTATTGTGACGCCTGCGGAGTTCCCATACACTTCATATACACGAAATTACATACACTTCATATACACAAAATTACGTGTGTCACAAAAGCATTTATGTCAAACAAATCCATAAAATTATAGTGATGTTGTGTATTAAATGTAAACTATTTTTTAGGTACGGCTAAAAATACACTACATGCACTAGAGCATTAAATGCGAAGATATATATATCTTGAGAGAGAGAAAATATTAAATTCCTTGGTTGACTCGTAACTATGCTGATGTCTTCCTTCCATTGGGCCATGACCTTATCTTGAATTGATAAAGGATGGATGTTGTCTTTTAGGGGGTTGCTTTCCATTTGGATACTACAAACCTAGACTATGCTTTGTTTTGTATGCCTTTTGTGCTGGACATGGTTGTGGTTATCTTCTCATAACAAGTCGTGACTATTTGAATCCTTTTTATGTTGGGTTGTCTCTATTCTGGTCGGGCCATTACTGTGCATAATATCTCCTATATTGTCCATGGATTGTGGTAACCTATCCTACCTGAGCTATGTCTTTATTAAACACTAGATGTTAGGTCAACAATAGTATTAGGTCTGCTAGAGGGAGTTGTGACTTTTAGAGTTCCTATTTGTGGTTCGGGTTTACTATCCTTGCTGCTATCCTAGTGAGATATTCCCACTTAGTGACTGGGTTTTGTTGTTGTGTGTATCTAACCTAAACCCATAGCACTTTAACATTCTCTCTCTCAAAGTATCGCTTATGACATCTTGCCCTTATAGTGATAAGAGCTGACTCGATATGTCTGAGTATAAGGTTGATTCAAACCAGATTTATTTAGCATTTGTTCTTTAATTAATGTGTATTAGTTTCTTTGTACTTTTTCTATTGTTTATGTTATGTATATTGGAAATTATAATCCATCTCAAGGACCAACTTTAACACAGTGACCAATAGAATGTTAAAGTTGAAAGAGATGAAAATTATGTTTTAGTACAACATTACTCTTCTGGATATAGCTTTGTTTTAGATCTATTCATGCATTAAAGTATAAATTTTATTTTTTTTTAATCTATATTAACCCTAATGTAACTAAGACTTTAACAGGTGCTTCCCACACCCATCTCCTTCAATTGAGATAAAACATACAACTTTAAAAACTTTATCTTTGGCAAAGACTCAATTAACCAAGTGGATCTTGGTCGAATTGACCAAGATAATGATATGTGGGACCCTCTCTCCTATTTCGTTATTGCTAGGTTGTTTCTCAAGGGACTGACCACCCCTTGATGATGTCACCTACACCTAACCCTTGGGCGCATTATTGAGGACTAGAGGATCACATCATCCGTTTGGATCTTCTCCTTATACAATGATGCTATATATACCTTGAGAGAGAGAAAATATTAAAGTCCTTGGTCTTATTTGTGCTTGGTCCTAGCGCCCTTATTGTGTGTACCTTTGGTATGATGAATTTTATTTTGTTTCTTTGTTATTGTTGACCATAAGACCTTTAGTACCCTATTCTAGGTCAACCTAATCTTATTTTTATTTTATTGGTAACTATCCTAAAACTTAGGGGTTACCTAAGAGAGCTTTCGATAAGGATTGTCAAGATTATAAATTTATTTTCACCTCCATTTTTATGTGGCATCTGGACAAGAGAGAAAATCAGATTTGATTCTTTGTCTACTTTAGAGTTTTTTTCTCTTGATTTGCTTGACAAGCTTGTTGATTCTTAACTCCTAGGGTTATTGTTGCTTTGAATTGACATCTAGGTTTCTTGTTGATATTGGAGTGGGTCATGACTCTTCTACTAATGTTTTTAGTAGGTTGTGCCCTCATTACCTTCTTTCTGGGCTGGTTCTAAGGCTAGTTTTGATTCCTATTTCTAGGTTTCTTATACATGTATTTGTTTGGTCCTGCTAAATTTGATTTGTGGCCTTTTTGTGTTTGTCTAGTGGCCTTGTATTCCCTCTTTCCCTCGGGATCCCTCTAGATAATCCTTTTCCACCATGTGTGTTTTCTTTGGTGTCCATTGGTTTTTCATTAGTGTCCCTATCACCAGTTTGGTTAACACTGCAGTCAAGAGACAACATACCTCCATTAATATGGTCTCTTGGAGCAGATATTCTGTGTAGTCTCCTATATTAACTCCGCCCTTCTCTAGAAGCTCATACAACTACCTAAAATAGTCTTTTCCACTCATATAAGTGTCTCAATGGATTGCATAAAATTTTTCAAGAAAATAGTCCCTACTATGATGTTTTCAACACTACATAAATGCCAACAATAGGTTGGAAACATGACTTCATATGATCAAGACCTTTGGAAATATTTGCACTCTCATTTGAAGAGATGAATAATCGATAGATTGATTTGTTGTGTTCAACTACTTGTCCATCCTTTGATTCGAACACTGACCAAACTCCAACCTCAAAATGTACACTTTCTTTGGAAAGGATATCGACAGTAGCATTAAACTCTCTGTAGACACGAGAAAAGAATATGTAATTAATTGAATTTCATTTGATTTACATCATGTTTGAGAGAAGTAGGGAAAGTAAAGGTCAACTTTTAATGAATCCTTGTATTCTATCGAGGGCTTACCATGACACAGTGATTAAATCCTCTCTGGAATAGTTGTCCCTTGCTTTCCATGTTATGATACGAACCTTTGGTTGCTAATGTCAACTTAAGCTTCTTTAGCTTCCACAACATTGTAGAGTTGAATGATATAGGAGATACAATCTTAAAGGCACATATATTTTTCTTGGAATATTTTCATTGGAATGCTGTGAGGATAGGAGTAGATGTGATTTTTCCATTTACTTGTTGTTCCTATTAATTGGAATGAAATCGCCCAAATATCCAAGACAATAAAGTCTATGCAGATTTTTCCCTAGAAATATGTAATTTCTTGATCCCATGTAGTGGGAGAGATTTTATGATATCGCATATCAGCAATTGTGCATCTTGTCAGAGTACATTCCCAGGAAAATGTTATATAATATGTTGGCACCACGAGATTTTGTGACCTGTATGTTCTTTGGAACAAAACATTAATTTCATTAATCATGGTCTTTTAACATAGTCTATAACATATTCTTTTCTTTGCATGATAGAACATTAGTACTGTAAATTTCATTGCCTCAATGAAGAAAAACAAGTTTTTTAGTCAACTAATCAATTGCAAGGGCTAAATTTTCCTTGCTTTCTCATCTGTGCCCTACTTTTTTTTTCTTCCTGTTTCGGTGTATGGCATCTAAGATCACCTTAGAGGTTGGGAAAAATTCATGGAAAGTGGATCTTTATTTCATAGAGGCCAAATCCACATTTTCTATGTTGATTCTTATTGTCTTCAGGAATTTGCATTTTACTCATTCTACTTCTTGGTATTTGTACTTTTCCTGTCAAACAACTAAAAGATGTATTAAGAAGAACCAATCTAGAAAAATCACTCACATATTATCTCAATATAACTTTTATTGAAAATCCATATGATTAGAGAGTGGATGATATTTATTATGTAGTCTTTCCAAGTCATAGCTGGCTCTTTTGTGCAGATAAAAGATCTGCTTGGAAGAAGGACTTCTCTTTCACAGGTTACTGGAATTTGTGAGTCATGAACCCTTGACAAACTCCTATAACCTCTATCATATTGTCCATATCATCCCATACATTTCCTAAATAAGCACAAAACATTAATCAAATGGCTTATTGTATCCTTGTCCTCCTTACAAACTATACATCCACTAGGTCATTGCTTGTCCCTACTCTGGATAACTTCCCACATTAGGACCTTGTTCATTGGAGAAAGGCACATAAAAATTATTTCTTTACACAAAGGCTTGATCTTCCATTATGGTTTCCACTACATTCTCTATCCTTAGGCCACCAAATGATAAACAGAGTTGTGTAGCCTTATATAGGGGTATAAATACCAAGGGATGGATTCTTTCACCACTTCAATTCATCTTCTATGTGCTTAATGCAATAATGAATCACTTTCATTTTAGTTTTATAGAAATCCCTTAACTATCCTTCAACACCATCCAAACTAAAGTAATGAAGTTCCATCCCTACTTTAAGATTCCTATTATTGTAAGGTTCTTTCGAGGATATAATGTAGCCACATCTTTTCTTTTGATTTCCATATATAAATCTACTTGTATACCAATATGTTTTTTCCTTACATTATTTTCCTTTTTTGTGATCAATAAATAATGATTTTAGTTACAATCCCATCTTTGACTTCATCAGAAGTTGTGTGATTCTACAACATGCTCCATGAGATTCTGTAACAACAATTAATAACTGCGCTTATTCCTTAATGCAATATTATAAACTCAAACAATTTATGGGAAATTTTATCCTTGAAATTCTTACTTTAATTCATTACATTCTGATCCGTTAATTTATAAAATCCCTTTAATGATCTTAAAACACAAATAAATTATCTTTGAGATATTTGACACTGGATTTATTGCTACTTTGAATTGCTATATGTTTAGTTTCAATTTCAGAGTTTAATTGTGCAAAGTGTTCATACTTATTGTTTCAAATAGAGTTTTTTCCTTCAATTAAAACTGGAACAACTCGTTAACATGGAAAACAGATACACACATCCCTCTGCATGGATTCATGTGGAACAATCCTCTACTTTTATTTTTCCTCTGTATCAAAAATCGTAATACATTGTTGGAGTGAAAGACAAAGTTGGAATTCAAAGAATTCATGTCCAGCATGCCATGTATGGGTGGTGATATGACATAATTTACTATAGCTTAATAGCTAATATAGGTAAAAATTGACAAGGTCTAATAAAAGTTGGAAAACCCAAGCTATCAATAAATGTAATTTTCCAAATTAAATTTTTTTTCTGAACTCTAAAGAATATATGTTAGTTCATTGTACTTTTTTTTAGATGCATACATTTATTCCAGTTCAGTTGTAACGGTTTGGTTTTTATTCAGTTTGTTGGAGCATGTTTCTACATTTAGTAACATGCCTATATTGAGCCTTTATCTACATAGATATGTATCTGCAATTGGGTTTATGTTAACTCATTTTTTCATTATGAGAGTAATTAGTTGTTTTTTTTTTTGTAAAATCAAATTATTTAATTCTAAGAACATACTATGTTAAAGAATTTCGTATTGCATTTCTTCTTTTGATATTTTATTGCAAGTCTGATAGGATTTCTTTCTCTGCAGGTATAAAACAAAAACTGCAATTCCTTCAGGTTAATATGTTAATCTTCTTAAAGACCATGATTGTTATATTCACATTTGAAACATATTTTGTTAGATGTGTTTGATCCGATCATATGTGTTTCTTATGCAATTTCTCTAATCAACTATGCACATCTATCTACAAGTCAGATGCAACAACTTCTCAAATCACAGAATTCATAAACAAATTTACACTCTGGAAAAGGGAAAGGGTCTGTGCCATATGTTCATGTACCTGAACTACCTATGTTGTCCCTTTATGTTTGAAACTACCATCTTTTTTTGCTAAATCCTATAAGGGATTATTATTGTTCATTTTGTACTTTGATCCGTATTAAAATGTTTTTCCTTTTTATAGTTGTTACTACATTATAACAACATATTGGATTCTTTTCTTGATGAGATTAGTTTCTGCCATGCCATGTCAAACTATGATGTGATGTTCATTGTAAAGCCCATTTGGCATTGCTCTCTTTTTGAAAACCAACAAGACATGTCTAAAATATGCTATGGCATCCCATGCCAAACTGTAATGTGATGTTAATTCGGGAAATTTCTACTTGTTATTTTTTAAAAGTGTTAAGTTCAATAAACTTGTTATATATAATGATTTGGACTATTCTCTATCTTTTGAGAAATTGCATTGTTCCATTTTGTTGTGTTATTAATTGCACTGTTCCATTTATCAATATAATGTTGTTTGAATGAAATAGTTATGAAGGCCTTTTTTTCATAATATTTATGTAGAAATTTGATTGTTATAAATAATTTACATCCCCATATAAATAATAAAATACATTACCTACACACTAGGAACACTAAATTCTTTTAATCATTTCCTCATGCAACACAAAAATTAAAAATATCATATCATTTACAAACATTTATATACACTACTTCAATTTAATCTTTCATTTTCTACCTTCTTTTACCCTCTAACAACCACCTTATCGGCGTATTATTGCACCTTATTGGGGAAATTGCTAGTTTTACTGTCTTGAAAATATTTATCATCGCATATTAGGGTCCATTGTAAATATCGATGGATAAGGTCGTTGTATACCAATCATTGGTCACATGATGGCCATCGTATCATGTGTCAAAATGTAGTGGCATCATAGGGATAAAGCTAAAGATTGATCATATGGAGTGACTATTAATCACTTCCTCGGTAGCCACGACCCCAATTTCGTGATTGTACAAAATTTAGAATTCATATAAGGTATAAACAATAGTGATAAATCCCTTTCAATGATAAATCATGTTCTATGATTGTAGAACTAAATTCAAAAAAATATAAATGTGGTTCTCTCTCCCACTTTCTCTCAAAAGTAGGATCTTGTTGTTGTTTATTTATTATCCAATAACCTTATTGTCACATGGATTAGTAGATGTTCTATTTCTTTCAATGTTGAGCAGGATTTGTTGATGGCTATACTCTACTCTTCAAACCATTAAATATACTACATCCTTGTCAGAACCTTCCTATTTAACTTTTACTACTAAGTCTGTTAAATGATGCACCTTCTAAAAGATATTCTTTTGTGTTCACAAAGGATTAAATAAGAAACAAGTAGCACTATGTGTTATTCAGTTGTTAAGAACATATATGAATTTGTTCCTTTGGCTTATGACCTCTTATTAATGGAGCTTTGAACTACATTGCATTGGTCCAACAAGGTAGACAAATTATACATGTCGTTGTTGGTCACCCAAGTTGATATGCATATGTCTTTCTACAGTCAATGCCATTTGATGGTAAACTCCTAGAATCACCCCGGTTCTCTCTACTGGCTATGTCTTTAGTATTTCCTCTTCAAATAGATTGTAATTATACATATTTGTGTCCTTGTCCTTTTCTTGTGAAGTTTCAAGTTATTTTGTGTTAAGGTTCAATATGCTAAGATAGCTAACATTAGTATTCAATTCAATTTCTCAACAATAGCATATACATGATCACTTAAAGAAACACAATCACAAGATAGACACCGATTTATCCCGGGAAACCCTCTAGGGGAAGAAAACCCATAAAAACTTCCTTAATATAGATGATCAAAAGTACAAAGACAAATCCCAAACAAGTGCTCCTTCTCCTTGCAAATATATTTCTCTCTCTCCTATGTGCATTACACAAGTGAGTGAGTGTCCAAATAAGGAGCACAACACTCTTATTTACAATTTACCTTTGAATTTTTCCCTAAATAGGTCATCCCCAACAAACTTACTAGGTTGACTTACCTAGGAAGACTCAAAACAATATAATATTACTTTCTAGAGGGTTCTATCGACCCGACTTACAATGAAGGTTTTACCTCATGACGCTATGATGACCAAATACAATAAGAACATCTTTACGGAGAAATAAAACATCTCTGAATAAATTACAATAATAAAATCAAAGTTACAATATTTCAACACTCCCCCTTAATGAGAAGGGTATTCTATTGACAGCAGCAACATCAATTATAGGAGAAAGGAGAGAGAGTATCATCAACAACATCAAGGTGACACATCTATAAATTATTGGAATTTTTTTTCAACAACATTAGCATCTGGAAAAGTTACTGGAACATCTTCAATATCTCTAGTACTGGAGCATCATATTCTGCATCAATGAGTCTTCATCTTTGATCTTCATCTTCTGCATCACTCGATCACTTGATCATCTACAACAACACTTCATCTTTCAATCAACAACAACATCATCTGAAACAACACTTCATATTTCAATCAACAACAACATCGTTTGCAACAACATAACCTGCAACACACATGATCCGATTACGGGATGATCAATCCCTCTCACTTTAGGACATAAGTCCAAGGATGATGCATTCCTAACCACATCACTGAGACAAAATTTTGAGGATCACTTTAGGACTACTTTCCAGGGATGATACAATACCAACCACATCACAGAGACAAAAGTATGCAGATAAATTTAGGACTAATGTCCATGGATAATACAATCCCAACCACATAATAGAGACAAAAGTATGTGGATCACTTTAGGACTAATGTCTAGGGATGCTACAATCACAACCGCATCATGAAGACAAAATTCTATGGATCACTTTAGGGAGAATTTACAGGGATGATACAATCCCAACCACATCATAGAGACAAAATTTTGCAGATCACTTTAAGACTAACGTCCAGGGATGATACAATCCCATTGCAACATCATCAACCACATCTCAGAGACCAAAAAGTCTGTGGATCACTTTAGGACTAATGTTCAGGGATGATACAATCCCACTACAACATCATCATCATTGCTCCCCCTTTCGAGGAAGGTCCTTTCGAACCACACCAATATTATCATGGAAGTATTCAAACTTTACTCGAGACAGAGGCTTAGTCAACACATCAACAACTTGCTCATAAGTGCTCACATACTGGAGCTTTATAGCTCCCTTCTATAACATATCTCGTATGTAAAAATAGTGAATTTCTATTTTCTTTGACTTGTCATGGAACACTGGGTTCTCTGCCATCTTTATACAACTCCGGTTGTCACATATAATCACTGTGGTATCCAACTCTAGGTCAAATAGACCTGACATCAATTTTTGAAGCCATATGGCTTCACAACTAGCAGAACAAGCTACTATATAATCTGCTTAAGCTGTGTTGAGAGCAACATTGGATTGGTTCCTACTAAACCATGAGATCATGGTGGATCCCAGGCAATAAAATCCATCTAAGGTGCTCTTCCTATCTAAGACACTTCTAGCCCAACTGGGTTGGAATCCATTGGTGTGGACATGGCTTTACATTCCAACATATCAAATCTTTTTAGGATTTCCACATAATATTTTCCCTGATTGAGAAAGATTCCTTCTGGGTTCTTCCATACTTCCAGAACTAGAAAATAGTGCATCAATCCAAGGTCTTTCATATCAAATTCTTCAGGGAGCTTCTTCTTGGGCTCAGTTACTATCTGTTTCTCATTTTCTGTCAGAAATAAATCATCCACATACAACAATAATATGACAGGTTCATCATCCATAACCTTAAATTAAAGGTTAGGGTCGGATTTACTTTTGGTAAAGCCTAAGCTCATCAAAAAGCTATCTATCCTTCCATACCAAGATCTATGAGCTTGCTTCAATCCATATAGAGCCTTCTTCAACTTGCATATGTGATTATGGTTGTCTTCAACTTGAAATCCATGTGGTTTTTCTATGTACACTTCTTACTCAATAACACCATTCTAGAAAGTTGTCTTCACATCCATCTAGTGTAAGCTCCACTTCATCATGGATGCAAGTGCCATGATGGTTCTAATGGAATTGTACCTTGATACTAGCACAAATGTCTCTTCATCATCATTTTCCTCTTTCTGAGAGAATCCTATAGCTACAAACCTTTCCTTGTATTTCTCAATCCTTTCATTAGTTGCATGCTTTATCTTGTAGATCCACTAGGAAGATACCACACTTCTTCCTTCTAGTTTGGGAGCTATATCCCAAACATCACTATTCATTATTGATTGGTATTCTTCTATCATTGCTTCTACCCATTCTTTATTATGTATAGATTCTTCATAACTAGTAGGTTCTTGATCTATGAGATCACACATCAAAGCCACATAAATGGAAAATGGCTTTGACTTCTTTCTTACTCTTGTGGAGCCTTATGGAGCTCCATACTTCTCTTCTTCTTGTATAATTTCTCTTACCCAAGAAAGATTTCTCTTTCGTGACATATTCATAGTAGGAGTTTCTTGAGGTTCTAACATGTCATGGTCTTCTGATGTTTCATCTTTGGGGGAGGTTGTATATTCTATATTTCTGGGAGGTACATCTTCTTCATATACTTCTTTATGCTGGAACTTTATGGATCTCTTGAGAGCTACTTATTCGTCAAATGTTACATCTCTACTAATCTCCATGTGATGGAATCCCGGAATGTATATTCTGAAGGATTTTGAGACTTCACAATATCCAAAAAATATTTCCTTCTTTCTCGAAGGGTCTAACTTGGTTCTCTTTTATTTTGGTATGTGAACATATACTAGGAAACCAAATATCTTGATGTGTCTCACTTCAGGCTTCATTCCTATGAACATTTCTTCTGGAGTCTTGAATCCAAGGGTACTATGGGATAATCTATTATGTACATAAGCTGTTTTCCTTGTTAATTCAACCCATAGATGCATTGGAAGATATTGATCATGTATCATTTTCTTCACTGCTTCCATAATGGTCTTATTCTTTCTTTCTGCAACACCATTCTGTTGAGGATTCTAGGGAGTAGTTAGTTCCTTCTTGGTTCCAGCTTCTTTACAAAAGGATTCAAAATATTTTGAAATATATTGTCCACCATTATTTGTTATGAGTTTCCTGATTCTTCTTTCTGAATGATTCTTTATCAAGGCTTTGAATTCCTTCAATTTTCCAAATACTTCATCCTTTACTTTCGAGAAATATATCCATGTATTTCTTAAATAGTCATCAATAATTGTAAAATAATACTCATAACCAATCAAAGATGTGGAGGTCATTGGACCACATACATCTGAATGGACTAGTTCCAACATACCTTTAGTCTTTGTCTTGCTCTTTGAAAATGGATTCTTGGTATTCTTTCCTTTCTTCAATGGACAATATCTGGAAATGTGTCCTAGCTTGTCACATATAAAACATTGAAAGTTGAAGTAGTTCCTTCTATGATTGTTTCCTCTTGTCCTTTGGAACTTCTTAGGAGGTTGAGACTCCTTGTGGCTTTCCTTCTTGAAGTTAGATTGAATTCTTCCTCTCTTGGTATGGGTGGCTAGGGATTTCTCATCTTCTTTAAATAGATCTTCTCTATTGGTTACTCTAGCCTCCTCTTGGATACAATCCTCCCATACAATGTCAAATTTCATGTTTTCCTTTATGGCACACATAGTCTGGATGAATGAATCCCAAGGTATAGTGAGACCATTGAGAGTAGTCATAACTAGATCATATTCATCAAGGGAGACTCCAATGGCTTCTAGTTTCTCCTTGAATTGGGAGACCCTTGTGAAGTAGTCTTGGATGGATTTTCCTTGGCACATCTTGGTACTCTTCAATTGAGTTCTCAAATTCATCTTTATATTGATGTTTATTCCTTCGTACATTCTAGATAGGGAATCATACATCTCCTTCTGTGTCTCTTTGGATGATGCTTGAGGAATCAAGTGGTCTTTGATATAATCAACAATTATCCTCATTGTCCTGATCAGGTACTTATTGTGCTTCTCCTTAGCTTCATCCTCTTTAGGTTCTACAAATTCTTCCTTGATGTATTTGGAAATATCATTCTTGCTAAGAATGAGGCCAATCCTATATTTCCATGCTCTAAAATTCTCTATTGCTTCTAGCTTATCCTCAAGCTTAGTGCTTGGGGGCATCTTACCTAGGAGGTCACCAAAAAAATGAAATTTCTCAAAATGAAAAACTGACCTTAAAAGGAGCTGTGGTTGAATGAGGTGAATTTACTGGTACACTTGGTTTTTGTATATTCCAAATCTTCACCTCTCAAAATTGGCTTGCAAAATTTTGATCTGCAATTTCAACAATTTTCTGGTTTTCTATTTTTCTGCAGTTTTCTGGTCCAAAGTCAATCTAGGGTTTTTATTTCTCGAAGATATACCGACTCAATAATTTCAATCTAGGGCTCAATAGATGCACCCTAGGGAGGAACATCTTTCTATTCAATCATATTTCCAAAATTACAACTTTGACAGAAACCCTAATTTCACCGCAGGGAGTAGAGAGAGAGTTTCACCTTGTGAAAGTTGTCCTATTCAGGCTAGCTATGATACCATGTTAAGATTCAATATGATAAAATAGATAAAATTAGTATTCAATTCAATATCACAACAATAACATATACATGATCACTGATAGAAACAAAATCACAAGATAAACATTGATTTATCCTCAGAAACCATCTAGGGGAAGAATACCCAACTAAACTTCCTCAATATAGATGATCAAAAGTATAGGCAAAATACCAAATAAGTGCTCCTTCTCGTTGCAAATCTCTCTCTCTCTCTCCTATGCACATCACACGAGTGTGTGTCCAACTGAGGAGCACAACACTCCTATTTATACTTTATCTTCTTCTTGATGTTTTCCCTAACTAGGTCAGCCCCAACAAACTTACTGGGTAGACTTACCTAGGAAGACTCAAAACAATATAATATTAGTTTCTAGAGGGTTCTATTGACCCGACTTACAATGAAGGTTTTACCTCGTGGCTCTATGATTACTAAATACAATAACAACACCCCAATGGAGGAACAAAACATCTCCAAATAAATTACAATAATAAAATACAATAGAATATTCTTCGAAGTTACAATATTTCAACATTTTGAAGAAATGGGAAGTTAACTTAGCATGGAGCTTTTAAATGGGCACTATGAATGCCAATTTTGTAGTGGAATTGGATGATGTTTAGAAAAAAGCACTACAAAATCAATTTTGCATCAGAACTAAAAAAAAATTAGGGTTTTATGCTACAAAATTGTGAAGTCCATGACAATACTAAAATTTTGCTAAATAATTGACATTGGGATTTTTGTAATTGAATGTCATGAGATGTTGAATTTGGGATTTCACTTCAAGAATGCCAGGGTGAATAATAATATGAATAGGTTGATTGTCAAACATAAGAAGTTATGTGATTTTCCAGAAAGAATATCAAAGAAGAAAAAGGCATTGAAAAGGAAGAAGAGGTATTGGAGAGTTAAGTATCTAAAAGAAAAGAAAAATATTCAATCCAGTTGTGATAGGATAGGAATTCTGGTAAATCTTGGAACTAGGGTCTTACAATACACCTTGCAGACTCCATAGTCTCAATCTTGATCAGCTAACTACTACAATAGGTTTTTGGTACAAGGAGGATCATAGTGTGGATCTACAGTCAGTGCCATGGCTTACCTTTTGCAGCTTTGGTTTTAGTAGTTATCAAGATACACTTCAGAATTCTTGCAACCAACTTAGTTTCATTTTTTAATTTTGGTTAGTCAACCTTAATTAGTGATATAGTTTGGATATACCTTTTGTTTCATATTCCAATGTAATATTTTTTGAATTTCCATATATTTATCTAGGTTAAGTCTATGTGTGATGCCTATATCATATGCATGTAATTGATCTAAGACTTAAATTAGAAAGTTGATCCTTTTGAAGTGGATTTGAGATCCAATTTTTTTGGCTAATGTATCTTTGAAAAGGGTTGGTCTATGTGAAGAAAGGGGTTGTTGTCGGAACAAAAACTGGTACTACTTCACTAATTTGGTATTTTACAGAATTTTGTCATGGAAATCGAAATCATATTGTCTTCATTGATCAATTCTCTTATGGTATGGTTTGAATCTTAATTTCTTTCGTTAGCAATCTATATTGAATGCAGTGAGATTTTGCATAGATTCAAAATGTTTCATTGTCTGTAGATCAAATAGAAAGGTAGAACTGTGTATTGTATATTTTGTAGATTAAATGACATAGTTGTCTTGTTTATTGCCTACAGCCATTGGGTTTTCTTCAATATTTCACTTGCAAACAAAACATTGTTGTCTATGATGTTTTTTTCTACTGTTCCACCCACACTTTTTCACTCCCGGTAATTTGACATAATTATTTTGACCATGCCTATGAAGTCACAATCTGCCAATTGAAAAACTTGTTTGATACTCAACCTTAGTTCAAATAGAATATTTCCATAAACAACAAATCAATATTTAAACCATTTATTTTTCAATTGCTCTAGCTTTGTCATTTAGAAAATTATCAAGGTGCATACTTTATGGATAACAATTGGTTTATTCATTTCTTTACATGTCACCATTGAAAAAATCATTGGTGACATTTAATTATATGCATGTCACCATTGTAGGAATCAACTATGATGCTTAATTTTGTGACCATCACTAATGAAAAATTCAATGGTGGAATTTTAATTATGTGCATATCACCATTAGAAATGAATGGTGATGTTTAATTTTGTGATCATCACCATTAATGAAACTTCGGTGACTATCATTAAAGATAGGTCACTGCTGTTTTTTGGAATTGGTGATGATCACTAACCATCACTAATAATGATTATTGGTGATGGAACTAGTGCATATCCATATCTCCTTTACTTTTGGTTATGCTTCCTTTGGCGACATTCAATTTTTTGTGATAGAGGCCCTTTTGAGCGTTGCCAATGAGGTTATGGTGACAGTCATTAAAGATATGTCACTATTTTCCTTTGTAATTGGTGACAGTCATTAACCATCGCTAATGATGATTATTGTTGATGGACATAGCGCATCTACATATCTCCTTTACTTTTGGCGACGTTCAAGTTTTGGTGATGGGGGCCATTTTCACCGTCGCCAATGAGGTTATGGTGGAAATAATTAAAGATATGTCACAATTTTTCTTTGGATTTGGAAATGGTCAATGACCATCTCTAATAATGATTATTGTTAATGGACCTAGCACATATCCATATCTTCTTTACTTTTTGATACACTTCCTTTGGTGACGTTCACTTATTGGTGACGAAATCCCTACTGACCGTTCATGAATGAGGTTATGGTGACATTTTTCACTTGTCACTATAGGAATATTTTCTTGTAGTTCTTGTTAGAGAAGTATCTATATGATCTTTGTTACCTTTTGTTAGAAATAATCTTTATGATCTTTGTTAGAAAAGTATCTTGATGATCTTGTTAGAGAATTTATCCTTGTTAGAGAAGTATCTCTGTGATCGTTGTTGAAAGGAATTCTCATAGAGTATCAAAGTAATATTTCATGCATCTTGTTGTAAAATTATCTTTATAGTATTCCATGTAATTGTTGGTAAAGTAAATGCACGTGATTGATTGACTAGAATGAATTTCATGAAGAAAGAATACTTGATTCCCTTCATGACCTAGGTTGGTATACTTGATGCACTTCATAACCTTAGATGCGATATTTGATGCACTTCATGAAATTGGTTGAGATACTTATGCACTTTATATTGGTTGGTATACTCAATGCACTTGATATTGGTTGAGATACTTAATGCACTTCATGAAATTGGTTGAAATACTTGATGCACTTCACATTGGTTTGTATACTTGATGGACTTCATGACCTTGGTTGAGACACTTGATGCACTTCATATTGGTTGAGATGCTTTATGCACTTGATGAACTTGGTTGAGATACTTGATGCACTTCATATTGGTTTGTATACTTTATGCACTTCCTGACAGTGGTTGGTATGCTTGATGCACTTCATGAGATTGATTGAAGTACTTGGTGCATCTCATGTGCATGATTGATTGGAAACCATGTTTAAAGAATCTCATGTATCTTGGTAGAGTATGTATGTAATGCAAATCATGAATCTTTCATGCATTCCAAGTAACTTATAGCATGTTCATAATGCATGATTGAATTTGAATTTGAATTTATTAGAATGTATTTAGGGTAGATGCATTCCCAGTGTTTGATTCCATGTATCTTTGATGTACTTCTTGAATCATAGGTGAATTAGAGTGAAATGGATTAAGGCGGATTTTATTTCATGTTGTGATTTCATGTACCCTAGGATTATTTCATGTGATTAATTAGAATTTATTTTCTTGAAGATGTGTTGTATTTATCTTATTGAACTATATATATATATTCTTAATGCTAACCATGTGTTTGTTGGAATTTGATGAAATGATCCTTATTGCCAAACATATGTATATAACGTATCATATATTTTTATACCTAATGTTAATCATATGAGTGGTTGTAATATGATTTTCAGGTGGATGTATATTTGTTGAATTTTGAAGGCCTTGCAATAAGATTTGAAGACCCTGTGATGGGGATTGAAGATTGACCCTTGTTTCCTTGAGTACACTCTACTAGTCTTGATTCTCCCATAGGGAGTAAAGACAGACAAGTAAGTAGGTGGTAGTGGGAAATATTGTTGTTAGAAATATGTTATCTTTCTTAAGCATATATGGGCATGTATGTGAGGGCTTGAAAGATGTTATCTTTCTGAGGCATGTATGGGCATGTCTGTGAAATTTTGAAAGATTCTATATTTGTGAGACAAGTATGAGGATGTCTATTATGATTTTTTAATTCACCGACTTTAATTCATCATCAAGTCTATTTGAATTCCCTTGTAGATCTAGAGAGTCTCCCATTCAAATCTTGAAGACTAGAAAAGCTTATTTTCTTGTATGAGCAATGGAGTTGGAGTTATGAGGGGAATTAGTGGATTTTATACATTAATGAAATTATTTTAGGTGTATGTATTAGATCCTAAATTTTACAGTTCTTGAAGACATATGAGGGTTCAAATCTCTAAGTTGTTCATTGATAGTAGCTCCTCAATGCTTGTATTAATGTATATTGTTAAAAGAAGTCTCTATAATCAATTATTTAGACTGATTTTGACTACCATGGATGTTATATTATGTTATAAATATGATCTAAAATTTTCACAACAATCTGAATCTTTATGACTGAGTGTTACTTGGTTTTACTCAACCTTGTCTAGATTTGCAACTAGAATTGACTAGTTTATTGTATGATGCATAATTAGACCTTTGTATATTTAAATTAGGTCAGTAATATTTTGATATTTTATTAACATGTTTATATAAATATCTAGTGTCTGAAACGAATAATTTGTATCCTCCTTCACCTCTTTGTAAAATACAGAAGATGAAACTAGTGAGTTGTCCTAAGATCTAGTTTTGGTCATGCGACCTTTAGGATTCATTTTAACTATTTATGATATTTTATAAACCTTAAAATTATTATTTAAACACCCATAACATATTTATATAGTCTTCCTAATATTTTCTTATACATTTGTTGCTTGGAAACTTCTTTGTAAAGATTTCAGTTTGCATCGGTTGGGACCCCCATAATCCTGGTAGTAGAATTCATCCTGGATGATGGTTGAAACCTAAAAGGAACCAACATCCAGGTGCTTAGAAATGTGAAAAATAAGTATCCTTCCTTGCCTTACTGATTTCACCTAAATCCCAGTTTATTCCCTCACATAACTTGCTAAATTGCCCACTTGTCATCTAGTTTGTCTTAAAGTTTTATTGCATAGAGTTGGTGAGCCTAAATTATGATTTAGATTCATAAAAATAGTATCATATCTCTTTCCTCCACCCTTGTGGAAATAAATTTCAGTTGAATAAATTTTCCATCATGAGGTTGGTACTTTTGGTGATCTAAGAAGAAGGCCATGAAGAGCCCTCATGGAGTTCCTTAGGTAGATTCATTAGGGATGATTTTGATGAATTATGTCTTCTAAATTATGATAAATTCATATTATAGAAATATACAATTTTTTTGGTCAAATTTTCATTGGAAAAAACTCTAAGGAATCCTTCTAGTATTTCATGGAATACTATGCTTTAAAACAAGAGATAACGAAGGTCTTTTCTTTCCAAGGTTATTGCTACAACTTGAGATGAAGAAGTTGTTCAAGGAACCCTAATTCCAATCAAATTAAGGATCACACATATGATTAATAGTGTGTGAAAATAAGTGGGGTTAGTAGAGAAAAAAACCAAAGTAGATGCACAAGTGAATCTTTGTTGTACTATCTAGTGAAAGGAGGAACTGAATTACTCCATCTCTCAAAGAAAGGAAGAGGAAAATATCAAGCACACATATGATAAGAGTTCTTATTTTTGCAACACTAGTGTCTACTTGTAGCCACATGAACCATTACAGGATGAAAATATTTCACTTGCATATGAGGGATACAAAATGAAGGACAACTATGGGGAGAGGAAGTCACTACAAAGTGACTATAGTGAAGAAGAAAAGTTCCATGAAGAGGAGTGTGATTTATAAGAAAACAAGGAGGACAATGTTGTCAATGGTGGTAAGACATAATTTGGATCAAATCCAAAAGAAGGACATAGATCAGATCTAAAATCACCATTTCATATTCACAATGAAGCAGAAGACAAGAACACATCAGTTGGATGTGAACCAAAATATTTGATGGAAGATCAAGCTGCCATAGCTCCACCACATGAAGAGAAAAATATAATGCAAAGGGATGAACAAATTTCATATTTGTGTACTCCCTTGTATCATGATGAAGTTGCATCCACATCAGAGGAGAGTATTGACATGAGTGAGCAGACACATGCAACTATCATTATTGAGAAGATCCATGAAGCAGTGATAAATGAAAGGGAGCGAAAGTCACTGCAAGATGTTGGAAGTGAAGGAGAAAGGTGTGTAAAAGAATATATAAACATTCGAGCCATGGATAGTAGAATATATACTGATGGATTTTCACCTCTCTATGCGGGTGATATAGAGATTCCTATTGATGAGATGGATACAAGTACCCATTCCTTTGAGCATGAAGATGAAGACCTTGTAGCATCTAAAAAATACACAAGATAAACTTCCACATCGCCACTTGAGTTTCATGAAGTTGATCCATGAAAGAGGGAAGAATAAGACGTTCATTATCCATAACTTCATTTTCTTGCAAGGCCACTAAATATGGATGGGTGCAAGATAAAAGATTCCATACACAGTCTCCATGGAACCCATGCATCAATGAAAAATGGTTGTTGGAAGTTGGAGGAGCAACGTTCCATGGAAGACATGGAGAAGTTTCAGGAGGCCATGACAAGCATCAAAGGTAATTTTATCCATTTTATTTCTGATAGAGACATTTTGCTTAATCTTGTTGAGTTGTTTCATGGTGCATCCTTGAAGGATGAATAATATATTTGCAAGCTCACACAAGATTTGATGACCACCCAAGATTCCTTGAAGAGCACTAAATGTGGACTCCAAGAGTCCAAGATGGAGATAGATCAACTTCATGAAAAGTTGCAAAGATCACACCTTCCCTCTACACACCATGCAACCATCGTCACAAGGCTAATTACATTATTGATCATATGGAGGAACCTCATGAGATGGTGGATCATGATATCTATTCAATTTTGCATGTTCTTGAAGAGTGGCAAGACAAACTTGATGAGAACCAAGAAATTGATATTTCCCAAAGAAAACTTGATTTATGTCCTGGAGAGAGTCTCTTATCCATGGAATAGTCATATGAGCATGCCTTAGTTCAACCAGCCAATGATGAAGAAGATGCAGCCATAATTTTGCTGGATGAAAATTGCAGAGATATGAGGTTGGTTCACAATTATACACTCCACATATTTAATTCAACCACATAATTTGGGGATGAACATGGGGTGAAGAGATTTTCCCTCTTTGTTACACATGAGGAGAAAGAGATTCCCATATGTGTTCATGATGACTTGATGAATGCACCATTCCCTTCCTAGAAACAATAGAGGCATCCACTTGCATTATTTGATTCCTATTTCATTCACTTGCACCAATTGAGTGGAACCAGTGGCAAAGAGTTGAGCCATTGGAGTTGTGCACTAGTTCCATGCTTGGGGTATCATAATATTTCTCTAAACGAGGAAGACTCATGGATGGAGAAGAAACATAGGAACATATTGCTTCCATTTTTTGTCATTCATCCACATATGGATTGGGTGAAAGACTACATCTGACACATGGAGTATTCATGCATAAAACTCCCTTCTCATGGTCAGTGGAAGGAAGATAAGCAAACAAGATTCCAAGAGAAGTTGTTGAGACATATATCTATACAAGGTGTCCTCTGTGGAGGAAATCTACATATTTGGATGGATGCTTGCACCCTTTGACTAGCACCAGAGAGTTGAGCCATTGGATGTGTTCACATGGATCTTTTTATTTGAGTGTCATTCCCTTCCCTTGTTGGATGAGGAGAAACATGTTTGTATTTCTTGCTTGAATTCTTAGAGATCTTTTTTATGCATCATTTTTTTGTGAGCATCTTGGGAACCCTTGTTTGTTGGATAATGCCTACCCTTCTTGTATTTGTACATGGGATTTTCACCCTAGTCACTTGAGCATCATTGATTTCATAGTTGATTCTTGTATGTATTTGACACATAAGAACCTTCCTAGGAGATTGGAGAGACTTGTTTGGATTTGGCCTTGCCTTGGGGACATGTATTTTATGGTGGATAAACTCTCTATGTTTCAGCCTAACTTAGAGGGTGACATACTTGTATGCCACTTGCATGGTCCAATCATTCTTCATCATGTTATTGCCATCGTTCATAGTACCTTTCATGGTGATGGTTTATTCATGGTGTTGATGATGCTTAGGAGGATGCAGACTAGACAGTGGTATCTTGGCATTCCTTGGGATGCCAAGTTTCCACCCTTGACACTACCACATGGATACTTGCAGTTAAGGAAGTGGGACCCAAGCATACTTTTTCCTAATGAGTTTTGATAGATGTACTTCTCACTAATGGGGATGCATGGAAGCAATGGGACCCTAGCATTGCTTGTCTTTAGAGAATATATTTACATGTTGGCTTGATGGAGCAAGTCAACCTTTCTTCACATGGTTTTATCTATGTTGTATCATGTTGTACTTCCTTGGGTGTACTCGTGGTTTACTTGCAGGGTGGATTGGAGGATGTATCTTGTATTTTGTGATTTTATAGATGATTGGGGATCCTGGTATCATTGATACTTAGTTAACACACAAAGTTCAGTTTCTAACCAAATTAGAGCAACAAAATCATGATGGCATCGGTTCTTGGTTAGTTGAACATCCCAGTGCTAGTCAGTAGGAAACATATATTAAGAAATCAAGGAACTAGGGATATGCTGCCCATGAATACTTCTCCTAACGTTTTCTTCATTAGTGTGCTTGAAAATAATTATCAAGAACAATATGCACTGGAATATTGAAGCAACATATTGGAGGGAGTGCTTACATTCATCATGCATCTTTTCATTTGCTTGAGGACAAGAAAATTTGGGGAGGGAGGACTGTAATGTACCCAAACCTTGTGAAAAAACCATGGAGAAACCCATAGTCCTTCAGAACCCCATGATTCCTAGTGGGATAATAAGTTAATTACTAATGGGTCATTTTGATAAAATAATTAGCCATAGTATTTAAATTTTCCAAACTTAGGATTAGAAATATTTAAATTTTTTATTATGAGTTTAAATAAAAATTGTTCTAAGTGAATGTACTAGGGGATAAGGTGGCCCATGGTTCCTTGTGGACCCAATGACTTGTCATTGTAAATAGAAACTAGGATAAAATAAAGAAATATCCATAAAGACATGAAAAATATAGAAAGTGGCAGAAAAAAGTAGTGCAAAAAAAAGGGAAATGCATAAAAGTTGTTAGGATAAAAGGTAGACAAATTTTGGAGGGAACAGTTTCCAAAAAGGAGAAAGGAAATTCAGCCTAAAATTAGGAGGGAAATTTTTTTTAAAATGAGAAAAGGCAAGTCAACATAAAAGCTGGAACAAGGGGGCACAATTTCCAATGGAGGAAAAGAAGGAAAAATGGCGAGTCAAGAAAGCTAGGAAAAAAAAGCAAGAAAGTTCATAATTCCTTCATGAGAGTGCATTGTGGAAAATAAGTGGGCCACCTATTGAGTCAATTCAACCTTTAATACTAATTATGCTATAAACCAATGATAACACATCACTAACAAAAGTTTTTGTTCATTTTAGTTTTGTCTTGAGAGCTATGCTACTCAATTGTTGAGTGATGTGCCCCTTATCAATATTGTTATATATTTGTTCATGAATCTAGTGTATTCATTAATGGATTTTCTTGGAATGTCCTGAAGTCATCCTCAATTCTATTGGAATTCCCTTGCAGATCTAGAGAGTCTCCCATCCGAATCTTCAAGACTAACTAAACTTCTTTTCTTGTATGAGAAATGGAGTTAGAGTTATGAGTGGGAGTTAGTGAATTTGAGAAATTAATGACATTATTTTAGGTGTATCTATCATATCCTAAAGTTTCTAGTTCTTGAATATATATGAGGGTTCAAATCTCCAAGTCCTTCATTGATTGTAGCTCCTCAATTCTTGTATTAATGTATGCTATTAAAAGGATGGTCTCTACTCCAGTATTGAGCGTGATTTTGACTTACATGTATGTTATATGGTTTTATAAATATTATATACAATTTTCATAACAATCTGAATCTTTATGACCAAGTTTTACATGGTTTTACTCATCCCTGTCTAGATTTGCACCAAGAATTGACTAGTTTTACTGTATGATTCATAATTTCACCTCTATGTCTCTAAAATCAGTAACTATTGTTCTGATATGTTCTTAACATGTTTATATAAATATCCAATGGATGAAACATAGAATTCGTAGCTTCCTTCACCTCTTTGGAAAAGCCAAAAGATGAAACTAGTGAGTTGTCTTAAGAGCTAGGTTTGCTCATGTGACATTTAGGATTCTTTTTGACTATTTTTGATCTATTATAAACCTTAATATGATGATTTCAAAACCCATAACATAGTTATATAATATTCTGAATCTTATCTTTTCCATTGGTTGCTTGGAAACTGCTTTGTAAATTTTTTAGTTTGCACCTATTTGGACTCGCAGAAGCTTGGTAGTAGAATTCAGCATGGATGATGTTAAAAAACTAAAAGGGCCCAGCATAAATATTCTTAAGAACCTGAAATATCAATATAATTCTTTTCCTTACTGATTTCACCTAAATCCTAGTTTATTCTTTCACACGACATGCTAAATTGCCCACTTGTTATCTAGTTTGTCTTAAATTTTTATTGCATAGAGTCAGTGAGCCTGAATTCTGATTTAGATTCATTACAAAGGATTCAAATTGGAATTTATTCAATATTATTCATTCATTCCTTCATTCATGGAGGGGAGGGGAGTTTTTCATTCCATGATTGTTGAGAGCTAAGTAAGCCTGTGAGCCTAGGAACCCATATATGCTCTTCTCTGTGTGCGGAATTTTCTTGGAGAACAACGATATTGTGTCATGTTTGAAGTAAGCCTAATCAAATATGGTATAGTTCCTCTATATCCACTGCTTGTCTATGTCTTTTAACTGCACATAAACCATGATGGTGAATGGAAATATCCCAAGGGACCTAGGACGTGAAGGGATTACCATTCCACTCTGTAGTGGGGTGGATGAGTAAGTAGGTGGTGAGGAATTGAGTTGTTCCTTCTCAAAAATAATATTTGAGCTAATATTGGGTGTGGTATAGTTATTTTGTGTCCACCACTTGACTCTTTCCTAGACATGCACATAAAACATGATGATGAATGACGATGTCCTGAGGGGACTTAGAAGGTGAAGGGATTACCAATTCACCTGGTAGTTGGGTGGATGAATAAGTAGGTGGAGAGGAGAAAAAACATCTGGAAGAAATCCTAGTTGGGACTCTTAGGTTGCGGGTTTGAGTATTATCCTTAGATATTGAATTGGAAAGACAAAGTTGCTTATCATGTGTATCCATGACCTTATCTCAAGGGTGACCTGCTCAAGTAGTTTATCTTGATAGTGTGTAAGGTTGGGAGCAATGTTGACCTGTTGATGTTAGTTGCACCATATATAAAAGATAAGTATTCTTAACATATTATTTACTATGATATTGATGTGCATGCACTATGGTGGTTGATATATCTTGGTTATATTATGTTGCATAATGATTTATATGTTCATGTTTAATGGCTAAGCTTGTTGTTGTTAAATTGGCAACTCACAGATTAGGTATGTGAAAATGTTAATCTAGTTGTTAGATGTTAGATTCTATGATTTATGATAGTTGTTGGGATCAAATTTTTGGACAGTCCATATTGTTGTGTATGGTTGTTTTGGATCAAATATTCTATGGCATTAATGGCTATTATTAAAATGGTAAATTCTGATTTACATTAGTGTTATAAATATGCTATAATAAACTCTAATGATGTTGATTTACTTATGGTACTAGAAGCTAGATTTCTTATGTATTTATGATGATTATAGGTTTTCATTTTTGGAGATCCCATATGGTCGTATATGGTTGTTCCGGATCATATCTGATGGGGATTTAATGACTGATATTTAGTATTATAAATATGATATATTTATCTATTGTAGTTCTACCTCATTGAAATCTTGGAATGTTGATTTGTATATTATCGTAAGTGAAGTCTTTATGAAAGTATGTAAATATTATTTAATAGTTGGTTAAATGGATACGGGTTGAATCCCATAATTGTGATGACATTTAGTAAACATGTAAAGATATTATGGCTTGAATATATTCATGTTTCATTACATTGCATTACATGTAGAATGTGGAATTGTTGCATTGGAAGGGTCATCTTCCTTGTAGGGGGGTGAATGTTATAATTAGTTTTCCTTGTTGAAATGTTAGCATAAACCTTAGAAGAACAATATTCCACTATGCTTAAACTTATAATCAGTCCTCCTCATTAAAATCCCATATGTATTCATATCCTAATGATGTGTTTGGGGTCGGGTACGTTACATTTGAATATTTATAAGTGTAATACATTAATTTATATTTTATATTTAGTGAAATATTTTATAAAGTTTTATAATTTGGCGAAAAATTCACAAAGACTTTTACAAGGTATTTAAATTACGTGAAATATTCAACAAAAATTTATGTATGCATATTATATTATTGATAAAATAACCTTTACATTTCCCTATATCATGGGATTTTTGCATTAAATATAAATATAAATTTAGGGAGTGTTCTTATACATAGAGTTTTATACCAACTTAAGAGAATGTAGAAGATAAAAAGAGAGGTAAGAAACACCATGCGTGGTGAAGGATACAACCTAGGGTGCAATATTTGGTTGGGTCTTGTTGTGTGCCTTATAGATAGTTATATTATATTGATCCATTAATTATGTTTAAAAGGGGAGACTATTGATATTTTGATGAGTAAAGCCAATTTGAAATGTCTAGTTCATTAGCTAACTAGGACTTGTCGTTGAACATGGATAGAACAAGCTTCAATTGTGCTTGTTTTGTTTGAGCATTGACTAGTATTCAAATGGATAAATGTTGGATATATGGGATAGTCATGACTAATTACTATAGATTGGTGAGCGTAGACTATGTTGAAGGAAATGGAAATAGATGATATATTGTTGACTAATAGATGATAGAGTATATAACGTGGTATCTAACTAAGTATTGTTTCCATAGAAGAATGCACACAATCAATAATAAATATCTGATTATTGATGGATCTTTTGATATCCTTAAGAGACAAATATTCTTTGTATGATGGATAGAGACTAGTTGCTGATTTATTAATTTATTGATGTATAGCTGAGTGATTGATTCAGCCTACCTTGCCTCGTTGTATAGTCGACTAATTGAGTAATATTGTTTGGAAATTGTCTTTTAGATATTTTGTTATATTTCTAATATTGTTTGCATATGTTTCTATGTGTAATCATGGTTCAAAAATTGTTTAATAGATTTCAAAGTAGATTGGGTGGAGAATATTATTGCAATGATTTTTTTTAGACTTCTTTTTACAGAGTGTTATTGTACCTTGCATTGATCAATGTATTGGCTGTCAGCAAGTTTTTTTTTTTGAGGTGGAAATGTTTCTTTATTTTACATAGATGTATTAGTTCTTTGGTTCCCAATATTTGTGACCACTATCAAATTAAGGCGGGGTGTTACGTAATTTGACTTGATGTTGATGTAAATCCATTTATACTCCAAGATGAGTTTAATTGAAATCTTGAGATGTTAGAAGCTATGTTTTTTGTCTAAAATTGTCTTGTTAGACACTTGAAGAGGAGGTAGACACGAAGGGAGTCAATTGAGATAGAAATTCCACAAACCAACTAACTTGGGTAAATGGGAGTTAACTTTTCCCACAATGATATAGATCCTTAATATGTGAATGATTATGTATGGTTGTCCCATAAATTAATCTTTAAGTAATCTACTTAAACTTATATATAGAAAATATTATAGATTATTCTATTATCATCTATCTTTAAAGTTATACTTATTGTGCTTATATACTAACTAAATCCTATTATTACCACCGTTGCTCTTGAATTTTCAATTACTCACATTGCGTGTACTTCCCTAATCCAAATAAGAACTTTATAAAAAAAATCTTTAATTAATTTTTCTAATATAACAAAAAAATTAATTTGCCAAATCCGTGAAATATACTTAATCCTTCTCTTTACCTATTTCTCAAATGCAATCTCTTATATGACTTATGTGTCACCTCTCTTTCAACATTCTTCTTATCCTTTCTATATAATGTCAATATGACCCTACTTAATCATTTCCCTTGACACAGGTCGTGAAGAGCCTCAGCAAGCAATGTATTACATATAAAGGAAATCAAAATTGTTATGTTGAGATAGATAACGAGAATTTACTAACTAATAACTGAAATATTATTTACAATGAAATCCAAAAGGATTATTCAACATCCCCCCTTAATTTGAAGGGAAATCTGACATGCCAAGATGCATTCTAAATTTTTCAAACTTTTCACAACCCAATGCTTTAGGGTGAGTGCAAGAAGATGATGGACCTTTAAGATGCAATCCTAGTTTTCAAAAACAACATCATGTTACCAAAAAATACATCAACCCGAGCCTGACATAGCACTTGGTATGGTTCAACCCGAGCCTGACATGTCATGGGACATGTAGGATAGGAAGAAACATCGCGTACGCGTTATAGTACTACAAAACGCGCGCGCGATTTGTGCAGCCAAAACGCGCGCGCGATTTGTGTAGCAAAAACG
>LPNX010997953.1:49928-62911 GCA_001517045.1 Pseudotsuga menziesii | reverse complement strand
CCATCAAATCTATCATTGCATATGGTAGGCTTCAGTATCGATGCTGACTGACTAGTCCTCTCTGTCCTGACAGAGTCGTTTGTTCCATTCCCCATTTTAATAAAATCATTTACTTTTGATGATATTGTAGAAGAAGATTTTTGTATATATGAAATCAAAATACTACGAGCTTACAAAGTTCACTCAACACAAATAACATGCAAATACAGACCTCAGCTTATAGCCCTAAAAAGTTCCTTGATGTTCCTAATGGGGAATGTAGTAACCAGAAAGATTTGTGATTATTTGCAACTTTTCAAATTTCTCTTTTTAACAAATTTTCCTTGTTGATTTGTTGTCCTTTTTAACATGTTTTTTGGGTGGTTGATCCTGTAACTGGATAGCAGATTCATCTTGCATCTGTCTTGGATTCAACTTTGTGATAGTGTCAAGTAAAGGATAATCATAAGAGTTTAGCCTTATAGTGAAAAGTGCCATGAATCTCCAAATCATGTCCAAGCAAGACCTGGATACAGATGGCTAATGGAATATGCATAGTAACACTGATTCAATGTGCTTTCACTTTCTCTATTTCAGCCCAATGATGAGCAAGTGTCACTCAAAACACGTGGGTGGAAAATCTTTTACACCGTGATAAACCAGATTAGGCATGGGCAATGTCTACTAACCTGCTCCCACTCACAAAGAAGTTCTTAGCTTTCTTTGAGAAGGCAATAGCTCCTACAGCACCCATGTTCCCTGCTGCCACACATATGCAGGATTTGCTCTCTATATCCCAAATTCTTACCTGCAACAAAAGCACAAAGCATCTTTCAGTATGTGATTAAAAAGGATAAAAATTGAATCCACAAAAAATGACTCCGCATCCATGAAAGCAATTTACTGTCAATAATTGCAAAAAAAAAGAAATCTTAGCCTCGAGTTTGACAATGCAAGAGCAACTCAGCAAGACTTATCCACTTACTGAACCAATTCTGAGAACAAGAAGTTACAATAAGAACTATGCAAAAGCTTAGAAGTCATAATAGGGAGTACAATTACCATCTTCCAGTAGGTTTACAAAGGTGGATTAACAAGAAATTTAGTGGGATTGTTACAAAACTTGAATACCAATCTATGCAATTACTATGGAATCAGTATTATTTACCTTTAACATTGGAAAAAAACAAAGATCTTCCACATAATGTTAACAATTCCAATACCACACAGTGAAGACTAATTACATGAAATTAGAAAGTAATCAACGACATAATGAATCAGCAATAAAGAATGCATTTGCAAATCAGCTATATTTAGTTGATCAGTGATTTTAAACAAGTTGATAAAAAGTAACACAGTGTTGCCACATCATGTTTGTGCTGCTGGCTTCTTTGGTTGTGGAAACAACAGCTGAGCAAAGAGAAGTTCATTCCATGTATCAGGTTCTCTTGGAAGACACCAATGCAGACAATCCTGAGAACCACCTTTTGATCTGAGAATGTATTTGGATATATGTGACTCGTCCCTCAACTCTGAAACCCCAGTGATATCTAAACATTCAACCCTTGTGCCCCGCACAGCACTCTCAACGGCTAGATCTCTAATATAGTGTTCAATATAAGCAAAGTCTAATATAAGCAGTACATAATCATTTTAAGCCCCTGCTCTTTTACATATTTGGCTTTAATTTATTTGTCCCTGCTCTTTTACATATTGTCCTCCTTTTGCATATATTTTGTGTAATATAAGCAGTGTTCTTTCCAAAAAAATCTTATCAAATATAGTTTAATCTTATGTTTTGTTTTATTTAGAGAATTTGCCCTTACCCAGCTTGCCTGTATGGATCTTATTATGCCTAATAATTATAGTTCCTGCAAAATGTGTGCATGTCTTTTATCAAGATTTCAACATTGCATGCACCATGTCTGCTCAAATAATTTCCTAAGTTATATCTTGACTGCAAAGATGCTCAAATAATTTGCAAGATACTTGTAATAGCTCTACTTTTGGGCTTTTCAAGCAATTAGACAAATGCAGGGCTCAAGTACTCCATGGAGTTTCTTTCAAAATAGGATGCAAACAAAAACTTTCTCATGATACAATGTGATACCTAGAGTGAAAGGCAAGCCTAGAAAGAGAATAATCTTGTAGATATGATGGCATATGTGTTGCAAACTTGAAATTAGTTAGCATTTCAGCTTTTCTTCAGCATCCCTACTGCTTGTGTTCTTCATTTTCTTTTCATTGCCAGATTCTTAGGAGCTGGATTCAAAACAAATGCAATTCGCATTCACACAATCTTTGGAGCTTTCGTGTTACAAGATAAAAATGCACATAGATGAAGGTTACAAATGGAGATGTGGTGGACAGTCGGTAAATATCAAATGCATAACAGTTTTTGAACTCATCTCAAATTGGGTCCACTATATTTTGGTTGATGCACAGCAAATTAGCTCCATGTGTGCTTCTCTATCTCTAGGACTGTGGGAATAATATCTGTCACATGATCTAAATTGCACGACATAGCATTTTATAGATTTAGGGCCAGCATGGATGATTGGAGTACATACATTTGTTGCCAATATTCCATTTCGTTTTAACATATTTAAAGAGTGGAGAGATATGTTAGTAGGTCTAGGTTGTCATTGATGATCTTGTCAAAGTACTTTAATTTCCTCTTTATTTTGATGAAATTTTCTTCCCATCTTTACTGTCTTTAAGATGTACTACTTTAGGTCTTTTCAGTTCACTGGAGATTCTAACGATGCTATCCATTTGGTCATCCCATCCGAGTAATCTTTGGCGAAGTCCCTTTTCAGGTACTAGTGTCTTTGGTTCACTAATTCATCACTGTTGGGTTTTCATAGCTTTTAAAAACATTAAACCAAAACTTTACCATCTCATAAGGTATTTCTCATTGCAACAAAACAATCATATTCTATAGATTAAGAATCCTAAGTCTCGTGAATCACCTTAGTCTGCTGAAAACCAAAACCCAAGTGACTACCAGATGAAGATCCAACACTCCCAGCAAATATGTGATCAGAACCTTCAGATCTATTATCAGTATCATCTGAAACAGAATTCTGATCATCCTGTTCACTAGCACCTTCTTTAAATCGTTCTGACTTTCTGCCACAAATATTAATATAAACAAAATTCAAATTTCCTATTTATTAATAATGACTTTCTCAAATAAATGTCAGTTGGCTGGATCATCCAGATTCAAAATTTCCAAACACCTTTGTACCTGGATCCTGCTCTTGGATTAAGGCACTGAATTTTGACCTGTATTAAAATAGCAATAACCTCTTGTCAGTTGCAACTTACTACAAACGTCATAAGAACATTGATGTGCATTTTCTTTATTTAACTTTAAAAAGGAGCTGTGGAGTTCTTTGGAATCAATCAATAGCAAATATTTCCACATATTGTCATCATGATAAAATTAAAAATTTACAAGAGTAAATGTTTGGTCTAGGTGTTTTGTCTTGGTATTTGACAACTAAAATTTCAACTATAACTTTTTAACCAACAACAAACATTTTATATGATTAAATTACAATTTCCAGATAGTTTGATAGCATTCCTATCCGTAAAAATATTGCATGTTTGTCAATCTCATCTTTACAGTATTCTCCAGATTGTTTCCAATCACCTTCATGAGTCTAAGTAAATTTAGACTAAGGACGATACCAGGAAACAGGATGGAAATTCCTCAAAATGGTTAACTTACATTCAAAATAGTTCCTTGATTACACTTTTTCAGTGGCAGAGAAATGGAAACTGGATACTTTGAACTCAAATAGTCAGCCAAGTTTATTGTAGCTTCTCCAAGAATGCCTGAGCGGGCAGATAAAAACTCTGCTGAGTCTGAGCTATGCCGTGAGGTTGCTGGTGAAGAAGCTCCATCCTGCAAGTGATTTTGTAACTGAATGTGTAAGCTAAAAGGGTAATTTTCAGCCCTATAAAACTAACAAAATACTAAAGTATTTGGATGCCTTTTTAATTTTTATTTACCTGTTTTTTTCTCTGTTAAATGACACAATATCATGTTAATACTAGAACATAGGAATTGCAAATAAAACCCAATACAGACAACTTCAAACTTGCTAGATTTGTGTAGACAAAAGTTATCCTTCATATTACCAGATAACCAAGCCTAATTTCCTAAATATAAAATGGAATTCAAGAATATGAAATTACTAACCATCAAAACGAAAGAAGAAGAACCTGTCTTTAGTGAAATTTGACAGATGCAAAAATGATTAAGAAAGCACAAGGAATTTTCTCACATATGCAGACTTCGGTACCCACTTAAAAGAGGATAGACTTGTCTTTTAGCTAATAAACATATCTTCACAATAAATGCAGATTTAACAGCATCCTTTAATTATACGTTTGCTACTAGTACTTATTATGAAGATAATGACCACATTGCATATTTTTCTTCTTTCATTTTGGGGGATGAACAGAGCTGTTTCAAAGAATTATTTTTCATTTGATAGCAACTACTCTTCTAAATAATAAATACTCAAACACATAAGTCTTTGGAGTCTGAACCAGCAGAAATAAGACAAGTGAGTAGCGACGACTCTTTTACCCACATCAACCACAGGTCCACAACTACCCCCAAAGAAACAAGGAATGTAATTGTTGTTTTAATGGTGCAGCTTTTTTAATTATATGACAACCTATCATGAGGAAATAGTAGCAAAGAAAACATACAGGTCCAAACATATCCATGAACCAGCAGAAATGAGCCAAGTGAGTAGCAACAACTCTTTTACCCGCATCAACCACAGGTCCACAACTACCCTCAAAGAAAAAAGGAATGTAATTGTTGTTTTCATGGTACATCTTTTTTAATTATATGATAACCTATCATGAGGAAATAGTAGCAAAGAAAACGTACAGGTCCAAACATATCCATTGAGTCCCAATGCTTGCCAGCTATGGATTGGCACAGTTATCCACAAAAGGAATTTTATCTAATAAGTAAAAAGCAATTTCATTCCATAACAGCAATGGACCCATTCTCACTGCATCAAGACAGCTCTCCATTTGGGAACCAGGTTCTTAATATACCACCGGAGAGAAAAGATATGGCCTCACATTCAATAAAAAACTACGTGGAGTTTTTTCGCATAGTAAAAGGATGCCTGTCAATATCTGTACCATTTAGTAAGTATATTTTCTTCTGTACAAAACCACTCACAAGTATTTACGTCATCAACCAAATTATTTGTGTCACCCATATATTAAACCAATATTAAAAGTGGGGTGAGGTAGAAGTGCCAGTTTTTAAATTTTATGGTGCTTAAAACCTTTTTTTTTCAATTTTTGGATTTACAGCGCCCAGCTAGTTTACCCTTCTTACCTTTGTTTCCCAGCAATTTTGAGTCTTTCTACCAAAAGACACCACCCCTGAATTCCTGACGAATCCATGCATCACTTCTCAATCATTTTGTGTCTCTTTTTATATAGAACTTTTGAGCATTGTTTGCATTGTGCTTGGTACTCATTACAAATTCTTTCAAAGATTGACTCGGATTTTCTCAGCTATTCTACCCTTGTTTACCAGTTTTGTTGCACATTTTTCTGTGTTTCAGGTTTTTCAAAACTAAAATAGTGACATCTTGGAAAGGTTCTTATCAAATCCATTTGCCAGAGACAAGGACCCTTGGAAATGAAACCGATAACATTTGGGAGAGCTATAACAAGCAGGTGTAAAACTTTAAAGTGACAAAGATAGATTACCATGGTTTCCTCTACCTAATTGGGTTTAACTTACATGTTTATTTGTCCCTTTAGTCTTATTCTATTAACTGAGAACATGAATAAATTTTCAATTTTTTTTCTACAAGCATTGCTTTTGAGAATGCTACTAGCATTACAATTTAGTAATTTACATCAAGCAACAAGATGCATGTAAATCAAGATCATTGCAATCAGGGATCAAAGAGTGGCCAGACAAACCCCCAGCCTACATAAAATAGGAGCTTTAGCATATCCGCTTTGACCCCAATGTGAAAACTTTCTACATCTTTTCTAAAAATGGCAAACCTGGTGGAAATCTGGATAGCAAAATCTGACTGAACAAAATTTCCAGGTCTGAAAAAGTGGCACAACCATGTCATTTCCATAAGAAAGAAATACCAGTTAGACAGATTAGATCCCATATAGCTCAACACACCTGTCTCAGAAAACAATGCCATTCCAATATAGAGGACAAACAAACAGAGCGTTATACCAGTATCAACCTAGGCCAAACATGTTTTGGCAGATATACACTGCCAGAAAACGTACGTAACCATTCTAGGCTTGCAATATTGAACAAACCACACAATAGTTAGTTTTTAGGCCAGTGTGATGCAATTGATCCTTAACTGTGAAATTGATATGAAAAACTCAACACCCAAGCACCCAAGATAAGATTTGCAACAACTCACCAAAAAAACAGAAAGTGGTTCCAAAACAAGAACTTGTGGCAAAATAATCTCCCGTCTTCAAAAAACTTGACAAACTCAAAAGTTTTAAAAAATTTTGAGTCCAGCGAGTTATTCATGTTCTTTTTGCAAACTTGGCTGTAGGGTGAAATTTTTCCTATAAAATACGATGTTGACACATTTCTATCACACGAACTTGCTGATTGAACTTCTGCTAGAGAGAATTTCATTCCGGTGTGGTGCTAGAGGGAAAACTAGGTGTTTATTCCATGGCAGTGAATCTTTTGTATATTGGAGAAAACTAAACTATCAATTCTTAAAGATTATTTCATTAACTTAATTTTTTGACATTAGAAGTTAGAGGAATAACCCGGATGTTTGGTCATCGAATCAAACCCAATGCACCTCACACAGAAGATAAGCTTTGGGTATATTCTCAGCTTCGCAGATTATTCGATGTTCAGCATATATGCAATGCACAAGCTTGCACCCCATTTTGCTGTGACCAGAAATTCAGAATTGCAGATTACTGAGATTGACAAATCCACTTAGTGTTTGTTGCAGCCACAAATCCACCCTCTTAGCTTCTATATACATTTTTTTAAATGTCTTATATTTATGGAAAAGTGGAAGGTTATATACAATGGACCTCACCACCTATTCTGTACCATGACTAAAGCAGACAGAAAATCAGAATATGCTGGTTGGTCAAGAGACTGAGCATCTTTGACCAACAGAGCGCCCTTGGAGCTGGTGCTGGATCTCATTGCCCCATAAAGAACAGAAAGTAGAGAATGAGCTATGCTCATTCGTAAAAACAAACTTAACCCTGACCTACCAAAGGACAAATAACGCTGAAATCCAAAGGCAATGCCAAAGCTTATAGAAGGCGGCACTAACAAGAGAACAGCGATTTCCAAAACTGCAGCTCACCAATGCAACTTGTACTGGAGAATAACTGAATATTGATCTTCCAGATAATTCCTACAACATTTGGAAAATGGACACTCCCAAAAGATATGGTGTACCATCTTCAAACAATGAAAAGCTGGAACATAAACCATCTGAGAGCCCACTTTTATCTAACCAAGCTTGGATGGGATTCCTTGATAGATCACCAAGCAAGCAAAAACCTATAGCTTATAAGAGAACCGAACATACAAGACACTGTCAAGTTGACGACCCCATCTCGAATTGAGAACCGGGGATAGAATGTGTCTTTGATGAAGAACTGAATACAAACACTAAGAGCGATGCTGCAAAAGCAGGAAACCAAAACTCCAAACCCATCTCTCCAAAAAGATCCAAGCACCCCAATATTCTTCTTAAAATGCTCCGCTTCTCAAAGAAGACAACTCAACTCCATAATAGACAGACAGTCCAGAGCAAACAACCCAAATTGTTGAGCAAGAGAATTCCAATCCTTCCAGCTATGAGAAGAGTCCCACAAATCTTGTCAAATCGCTCAACAAAATCTGCTAATTGTTCATGATGAATCAACATACCAAACAGCCCTAGAAACTACTCATTCACCATAAGAATATAAGCTGAAATCAGATCTGCAAGTACACAAAGTCAAGATAGTACACTTCGTATATACATAATTAAGAATGAAGTTACAAGCACATACCAACAACTTATCACAAGCCGGTACAAGGTAGTCTTTCAAGCTTATCACAAGCTAGGACTCTCTAATGCATCCAAACCCTTGCTAGGGCATCAGCAAATCCTAACCCTAACAAGCATTAAAAATGCCTACCAAGGCATCCCACCAAGATATCTAGCTACACCAAAGCAATGTTTTAAAACTCATACTCAGCCTTGGCATCAGCCAAGAGTACACTCTGACTAGGCTCAGAATAGGATCAGTTGGAATTTTATGACTCAGTTTACTAAACAATACATAAAATATTAAAATTTTAATGAAAAAAATGTGTTTTAACTTTTAAAGATTCCAAATCATTAGAGACAAAATATGCAAAGCCTACTCATACCAAACATTCCTGGAATCAATCCATATCATCAAAACATGTCAAATCATCCTCAATAAGCTAGAGTGCTCCACTAGACATGATAGTATATGTCATGAAGATATCATATCATCCCCAAAGGCTAGGATGCTCCCATGGAAGAGCCTCCCAACACCACCAAATCCAAAGAGTGTGCCAAGAGATTATCCATGCCATGCAAGTGCTATGTCAAACCACCCATACCAGGTCACTCTACAAAAAGATAATCCAAGTGTCATGAACAAGTGATGCATGAGAGAACACTCAAAGAGCAACATCATAATCATCCATATGCACTCTATCATGAAAATACATATCCCATAGCTACTAGCCTAAATGTATCATGAACACCCATATGCTATGGCATCATCAACACTAGTACATCATCACAGCATGAAGCAAAAATTTAGCATCAAGAAACTTAGGCCATCCATGGCTCCAACCTGTAGGCTGTAACCCCTATCAAATGTGTGACAAAATCACATGTGGACACCCATGTCAAAATGAGGGTTAACACACTCTACCATAGATCACCACCTCACTTTAAGGAACTTGATTTTGAAAACGATAGACACCAGAGATGAACTGTAATACTGCTTTGTACACTTCCAAATGTCTTTTTACACAATCCCAAAAGAAAAATTACGGAAAGACTCATGTAAATGGGAGTCCCTAGAGAACGGAGAAAGGTAGTGCAAAGCTGCATGAATAAGTAAACACCAAAATCAACACCAACGACGACTTATCAAAGAGTTTCAGTAGTTATGTAGGAGTGAACAAGGTCTCCCCCTCTCCCCCACCACACTATTTAGTTTTACAGAGACAATTTAGAAGAATGGATAAACAGGAAAGGACGTGGGGGGGTGTACATAGCAAGAACTGTAATAAAAATACTGTTATATGCAGACAATTTAATCTTGACAGCTAGAACACTACTCAGCATATAATAACACTTATTGGCATTGGAAAATTTGTGTGCAGAAGTGGAGATGGAGGTGAACACATGTAATACTAAGGTGATGATATTTTCACTAAAACAAAAAACAAATCAGACCCAAATTAGACTTTAAAAATGGGCATCCCACAATAACACAATACTATAAAACTCACTCTTCATTAGATAAGGGGTTTGATCAGAATCATATCTGTTATGCAAGGGGGATTGATCAAGACTTGACCAGGTTGATTGGGACCTTATTGGTTGGCTGGGTTGTCCCGGGGCCTGAACCTTTTAGGCCCAAAATGAAATAGAATTTCCTTTTAAGGCCTTCCTTATTGCCCAAAGTAAATATTTGGGCCTCAAACTAAAAGAAAAATTTACACTGGGACACGTACACGAAAAAGAGACTTCAAGGAGGATGGAAAGCAATCTTGCTACTTTAAAACGGATGCAGAGTAGCTGAGGTTTGGGAATGGAGCATGCTATGGTCCCTCTTCCAAGAGCTCATAACACTTGTACTTTTATACAGGTTTGAGATATAGGGACCAAGTACATCTAGGAATGTGGGATCAGATGGAGACAGTGCAAAAGCACTTAACAGGCTTCTTTAAAGTAAAAGTAAGCATTATGAGACACTCCTGACAAACATAGGTTTATACCTAACTGAGCTTGAGGCAGTGAGGAAGCTGATATTATCATGCATATAACAAGTGGCAGCCATGAGCAGCAAAAGGATACCCAACAAGTTCCACCTGGATGACTTCAAAAAGAAAGAAGATTATATAAGAGCTTACAATACACCACCACTATTTGCGGTATTCATGGCAATGTGTTTTCTTCTGCTTGCTGAAAAATTGACAAACACAAGTAGGAACAAGGGAATTGCTCTAATCTATACTTAATTACTTGTTTTGAATAATCCAATGAACCACACAAAGCACTTTGCAGATGAGCAGTGCAATTAAATTATCACCCATTAAGATAAGATATTCTATAGGATCCTATACCTCTGCTCTGGGATTTCTATAATATGGTTTCTTACCATTCCTCAGTTCATTCATATCTAGTAGGGTTAGGATGCCCAATGTTTTTATGAATTTCAACTAAGTCTGGACAGTCCATTAATATATGCTGTTCATCAGCTATTTCCCGTTTTTGCATATCATGCAGATAGTTTCTTCCCTGAATTTTTGGGTTGAACTACCTACCAGATGTAACTTCATGGATGATTGGAGTACATACATTTGTTGCCAATATTCCATTTCGTTTTAACATATTTAAGGAGTGGAAAGATATGTTAGTGGGTCTAGGTTGTCATTGATGATCTTGTCAAAGTACTTTAATTTCCTCTTTATTTTGATGAAATTTTCTTCCCATCTTTACTGTCTTTAAGATGTACTACTTTAGGTCCTTTCAGTTCACTGGAGATTCTAACGATGCTATCTATTTGGTCATCCCATCCGAGTAATCTTTGGCGTAGTCCCTTTTCAGGTACTAGTGTATTTGGTTCACTAATTCATCACTGTTGGGTTTTCATAGCTTTTAAAAACATTAAACCAAAACTTTACCATCTCATAAGGTATTTCTCATTGCAACAAAACAATCATATGCTATAGATTCAGAATCCTAAGTCTCGTGAATCACTTCAGTCTGCTAAAAACCAGAACCCAATTGACTGCCAGATGAAGATCCAACACTCCCAGCAAATATGTGATCAGAACCTTCAGATCTATTATCAGTATCATCTGAAATAGAATTCTGATCATCCTGTTCACTAGCACCTTCTTTAAATCGTTCTGACTTTCTACCACAAATATTAATATAAACACAATTCAAATTTCCTATTTATTAATAATGACTTTCTCAAATAAATGTCAGTTGGCTGGATCATCCAGATTCAAAAGTTCCAAACACCTTTGTACCTGGATCCTGCTCTTGGATTAAGGCACTGAATTTTGACCTGTATTAAAATAGCAATAACCTCTTGTCAGTTGCAACTTACTACAAACGTCATAAGAACATTGATGTGCATTTTCTTTATTTAACTTTGAAAAGGAGCTGTGGAGTTCTTTTGGGATCAATCAATAGCAAATATTTCCACATATTGTCATCATTATAAAATTAAAAATTTACAAGAGTAAATGTTTGGTCTAGGTGTTTTGTCTTGGTATTTGACAACTAAAATTTCAACTATAACTTTTTAACCAACAACAAACATTTTATATGATTAAATTACAATTTCCAGATAGTTTGATAGCATTCCTATCCGTAAAAATATCGCATGTTTGTCAATCTCATCTTTACAGTATTCTCCAGATTGTTTCCAATCAACTTCATGAGTCTAAGTAAATTTAGACTAAGGACAATACCAGGAAACAGGATGGAAATTCCTCAAAATGGTTAACTTACATTCAAAATAGTTCCTTGATTACACTTTTTCAGTGGCAGAGAAATGGAAACTGGATACTTTGAACTCAAATAGTCAGCCAAGTTTATTATAGCTTCTCCAAGAATGCCTGAGCGGGCAGATCCCTGAGTCATACATGTAAGTCTTCAGATCTTCACCATAAGCCCTCCAAACCAAGTTGAAATTCTTGAAGTCCACTCCCACTAAAATTGTATCTTCCATACTAACTTAAAGCAGTTAATATAAGTAGTGTGAAATTTAGCAAAAATCTATTGACAAAAGAAAACAAACACTTCAAGCAGAAATAAGACAATGAGGAAATAGGCAATATAAAATTCATAGAAAGAAATCCAGAAATCCTACCATTGAAACAACAAACTTGAAAAGTTTTTCCTCAAGCTCTTTTGATGCATCCTCTTGCAAAAAATGCATAGATTCTGATACAGCTTCAGACCATTGGCAGCTCCCACTTCGAACCAGGGCTTTGTTAGTCCTGGCAACTGCTTTTCCAGTTTCCACGGATATTATAGAAATGACAAGCTTATCCCAGCCAGTAGGTACCTGTTATTTCAACATAGCAAGCCAAAGAAAACAACTCGATTAAGAACTTCAACACTGTCTTGACTTTCCCCCTCTCTCAAAAGTTCATATATCCTGCTCTTACAGAGGGTCCATGCAATCTTATAATTTGTGTTAGATAGAAGTACCATACAAAATTTGACTTTATGATTCACACTTTCCCAACACCCTTTCAGTCACTCATGCAAAAACCAACTTTTGGAAAATAAAATGTAATTCAACTTTTGAAGGATCCAGAAAAATATTTTGTAGCATGGATTTTCATAAGTATTTGAATGCCTTAGCCACTCAGGTTTATGCTACCCTACCAATGAAAATGTACAAAATGCTTACTTAAAAAGGAATTTCAGCTTCTCTGTCATGCGACAGCCAAAGCGCTCTGCAACTTCTCCAGACAGAGTGATTGGCATCCCACTGCCACTTACCAATTCTGCAAAGCATTCAAACCTTTCACTTTTAAAAAGTAGGTGACATAGTAAAGAACAGGAAAACAATACCTTATATTACCTGCCAAACAATTATGTTTTATGTTCAAAGAAGAACAAAATCCTGAATTATTAATGCTGATAGTTGTAATTTGTTTAATAAAAAGTTTGAAATAGCTGAATTGGTTGTAGTTA
>LPNX010997953.1:39391-49773 GCA_001517045.1 Pseudotsuga menziesii | reverse complement strand
GGAAATTCAAAAAGGTACAAGGATGGGTGCAAATCCCAAGCAGTACTTGGAGCATGCTTCTCGTAGCAAATTCAAACAAGAAAATGAACATTTTCCTATGACTGGTAAATGTAATAAATGCCTACTACATCATAACAATCTTAATTTTGTGTTAACTTATCTACAGACTTTCAATGGGCAAAATGGCAAACCCTGCTCATTTTTTAAATAATTTGTAAGAAATAAATGAAACACAAAATACATTGGACAAGGGAATAAAGGTGACATTACCTTGTACAGACTTCAGCTTTTCACAGATATTGTTGCCATCATCCTGCCTCAAAGGTTTCATGCAATTTGTATTCTCCTGCATTGAGTCAACAGGCTTACAGGCAGTGAGAGTAATTGATTTCACTTCCCCTTGCAATTTGTTGCCAGGGCTGTCTAACAGAGAACCGATTGTTTAATCAAGCAGAGAGTGAAATACCCCAATGTTGGAATCATACTCTGAACCCAAACAAGGGTTTACTTCAGACAAAGCTGCATTTCAGAAGGGTGAGATTGACCAGAACATCTTCAAGGCAGAGAGAGCCTCCTTCGGCGCCTTTAGGAGTTTAGTCTTTAGCACACGGATTTAGTGTTGGATGAGACGACGACACTTACTTGTATGAAGAAACTTATCTTAATATAGTCTTATTAGTTATAATCCCTATCGGCATCGGCAGCCCTTTTTTCAAAACTTCAGCTTAGAGCGAACTTCTATTTCTTTTTGTGTTCGGACGAGGATGGCTCTTGCTCTGAAATTGAGACTGGGCTCAGAGACGGATCTCATCTTTATATCGAACTGCTGCTAGCCCAAATGAACGTGAGTTCACCAGGATGGTAAACAATCTCCCCGGCTGCAGGCGAACCTGCTTAACAGAGAACCGATTGTTTGAAAGGACGTTCAATAAACTGATTGAGGAAGATTCATAACGCCATTGAAGCAGAATTTCGAGGGAGATCCCGGCGAGGGTTGTCGAGATTGTGACTAGAGGCGTAGCAACTTGATGACAAAACCCTGATATTACTGGGGCTAACTTCTTGTGGATGAATTTTGGCGAGAAGCACTATTGGTGGATAAAAGATTAATTTTCTTATTTTCATAGAGAATGGTGTATTTGTATGGAGAAAAAAGTACTAAAATAATTATCTAAATTGATAATATAATATTGAATGCTCATGATCTATATTCTTCTTTGGATGTCAGGTATCTCGTAAGAGAAGTTATGATAAGCTTTGTCATGTTTAAAAAAAAACATAATAATACAAAACTAGTAAATGTTTTTTATTGTTTCAAAAATAATTTAATAAATAGTGTGACCTTCTACTTGTCTTAACTAATTTATTGATACCTTATCTATTGTTAATCAATTTAATTGTATTATATCTACTATATTTCAATTGTACTATATCTACTATATTTCAAATGGTATGTGAAGTGCTTTACAAACTATCCTACTAACCAAACATATATGTAAACCATGTATTAACATTGGAATTTGAGGAGGAGTTTGCTCATGAGAGATATTTCCACCAAACTTGGAGGTATGGGCCTCCTTTGTTGATTAGATCACGATGTGCCCCTTGTTATACTATTACCTCCTCCATTTCTCTCCACAACTTTGGCCCATAGAATCCATTGGAATGTAAAGGAGGAGAGTTCAAATGTGTCACTTCCCTTGCCAGTTTCCTTTATGCTTCCAACTAATGTGATGGAAAGCAGCAAAAGACCCACTACCTTCAATGTGAGGGGACTCTTCATGATATCCTCCTTCATTTTTTCTTCCTCCCTCTGGATCTAGCTTCTAAAAAGTTGCCTTTGCTCATTGGCTTCCCATGTCCAAAAATGGGTGAAACAATTGATTTGAGAGGGAAAAACAAACAATTGATTTGAGAGGGAAAAACAATTGGGATTTTTTTTTAATTACCGGAGTGACAACTATAAATGACCAAATAAATGACCAATTGTTATGTGGTCATTTTTAGTCTAGATATCCCATGACCAAATTTGGTCATTTATCTTGGTCGTTTTTACTTGGTTTTTATCCCATGACCAAAAGTGGTCATTTATCTTGGTCTTTTTTAGTTATCTCACTTAAATTTATCAATTTTGGTCATTTATCCCTTCAAAAAAAAATTGGTGACCAAAAATTTTGGTCTCCTGGTCACTAATCTCTCATTTTCCACTAGTGTTAGGTGGCCAAATCTTTCATGCCAAAGCTTGCTTGCTTCATTAGCATGAATCAGAAGAGCAAAGGGGTTTGAGTAGGGTAGGAAGTGTGAGAACATGTATACCCTCTGAGCATGATTTGCAACTCCTTTTGCAATGACTTTACCACTTGATATCTCTGTGATATCAACTTCATCGGGGGAGAATATGACCTTCTTTGGAGACCCAGTGTGAGTCATCTGGTACACTGATAAGAGGTTGGAGGCAAGACCAGGCACATACAACACATTGCTGAACTGACCATGATCAAGATCAATCCTCCCTTTGCCCAAACTTTCAGTGAGAGAGTCATCTCCCAGTACTATAGGTGGTCCCTTCAACATGTCAAGTGAGGAAAAGGCCTCCTTGGTCGAAACCATGTGTCTTGAAGCTCCAAAATCAATGATAAAACTGGGTGAGCTTGATGTGCTAGCAACCAATGCATGAACTCTCTCTCTGTCATCTGAACTTGATCCTCCTTCTCTCTTCTTTGAGCTGTCTAGAAGGGAGATGCCATTATTCTCTAGGAGTTGGGTCAGCATGTCTATTTGCTTCTTCATACAAGAGCTTTCAGTATGATTTCCCTTATTGCAGTATGCGCACTTGCACATTTCTCCTTTGTTTTTCTTCTTCTGGTTATTCTTCTTGGAACCTTGTGGCTCCTCTGGAGACTTATTCTTGTCTCTCTTTTGCTCAGGTGGCTTTTTAGCTTTCTTTTTTCTTTTTGAATCCACCCTCGAATCTCCAGCAACCAGAGCTTGGTCTTTGGATGGTTTGATGGTGCCCATCATCACCAGCTTGTCTTGTTCTTGTGTGAGAGATTCCATGAAATCTGCAAGGCTAGGCATCTTCCAGGTTCGAGCTGTCAGTTTTGTGGCATAGAAGGTCGAAACAAACACTGAATAGTCAGGGCCAATCTTTGAGAGAATGGCCAAGACCAGCCGATTATCCTTCTTTTCGATCCCACACTGTTTCAGCTGCAAAACAAGTGCTTTGAACTTGGAGAAATAGAGTTGTAGAGATTCAAAGCTATTGGGACTCAGGGAGATCAGTTCATTTTTGAGTTGATGTCCCCTCATCTCATCTATCTTTCCAAAAATATCAGTAAGCTTCTCCCATACTTCATTTGTTGATGTCAATCCATCAAGATGGAAAAGGAGGTCTCTGGAAATACTTAGACACAGGAGACCATAGGCCTCATCCCTCCTATTGTGCCATTTAATCTTCTTTGCAGCTGCATTGGGCTCTGCTTCTATTGCCATAGTCACCTTGTAGAGGCATTTCTCTCTCAACAGTATCTCCATCTCTGCTTTCCATTCAAACAAATTGAAAGGAGTCAAGATGATCTTCTGAGATTGATCCATAGCTTAGAAATCTATCCCGGCTGTCAGTAGAAGGCTCCCAGTCACTGATGTCGAACCTGAAAAACAATTTTGAAGGAGAGAAATTGATATACAATGGCTCTGATACCATGTGGAAATTGAACCCAGCGATAGATTAATTTTACTCACAACAATTATCAATTGAACATGCAAAATCACTCACAAAAGAGACTGAATAATGAGCTGAACACTAAACTTTATTGAATAAGTGTACAATAGCCAAACCTGTAACATAATAGGTTGCTTCATTAAATAATTACATAAAGGATTCGAATGCATGAGGAGCAATTCGAATCTAGCATAAAGCAGGCTTACTAAAATTAAGCAAATCCCCCATAGGTGCAAAAAGCTGATCCCAAATCAGTCATGGAGCTCACGAATTGGAAAAAGTGCTTAGGAAAGATAAAGAATGATGGAATGACAACTAATACATGCTTTTACAAGGAGAAAAGAGTGGAGGATGAAGAGGGAAAAAAACTAGTTCACCTCACCTAGTCAAACTTTCCCTATTGCCTTAAAGCACTGAAAAAGCAGGTAATAAAGCAGAAAAAGCAGAAGGGTGCCTAGGAGACCAGGAATAAAGTAGAATTGATTCCTTGAGGTTTCCCAAGCGCTACATGGGTCAAATTAGGCAATTTGGACCACTATGGATAGGTAATTGACCACTTGCATAAGGTGGGACACATGAACTAGGAAAATAAGACAAAAATAATTTAATTAATGTCTAAGGTAGCTAACTATGGGTTGATTATTCTAACAATATTCTCATTAGAATGGGCTGGTTAGAAGTGCACAGAGTTATGCTTGATTGTTACAACAAGACTTTTAAATGCATGGATGAGGAAGGAAACCTAAGGGTTGTAAGAGTAGTTCTAAAGGTGATTTCTGTTAGGTAGATTTCAGCAATGCAGCTGAAAAAGTTATGTAGGAAAGGTTGCAGAGTGTATGCAGCCCATGTTTTGGAGGCAACATAAAATGAAACTCCTAGGTTGGAGGACTTTCATGTATTCCAAGAATTCAAGGATGTTTTTCCTAATGAAATTACAGGGCTTCCTCCAAAGAGAGACATTGAATTTACAATTCACCTTATGCCTGGACCAGCACCAATGTCTAAGACACCCTACAGGATGAGCACACCAGAATTGCTAGAGCTGAATATGCAGTTGCAGGAATTGTTGAAAAAGAAGTATATCAAGAAAAGTGTGTCCCCTTGGGGAGCACCAGTTATGTTTGTGAAAAATAAAGATGATAGACTCAAGTGGTGTATTCATTACAAAGAATTTAACAAAGTCACCGTGAATAAAAAATACCCTTTACCTCGAATTGATGACCTTTTATATCAAATGAGAGGAGAAAAGGTATTTTCAAAGATTTTCTTGAGGTTTGGCTACCATTAGGTAAGAATCAAGGATGAATATATTCATAAGACAACCTTCAGAACAAGGTATGGACACTATGAGTTTGTAGTGGTACCATTTGGTCTCACAAATGCACCACTGTACATTCATGTGCCTTATGAATAGTGTTTTCAGCAGGTATTTAGACAAGTTTGTTCTTGTTTTCCTTGATGAAATTCTTATTTATTCTAAGAATGAAGAAGAGCATGATGAACATTTGAGACTAACCTTGCAATTGCTAAGGGAGAATAATTTGTATGCAAATATGAGAAAATGTGACTTCTATAAAGATAGAATTCATTGTTTGGGCTACATTATATTAGAGGAGGGCATATCTGTGGACCCTGAAAAGATTGAAGCCATTATGAATTGGCCAACTCCAAGAAATATGACAGATGTAAGATCTTTTATGGGACTTGGAAGATACTACAGGAGGTTCATTGTAGGATTCTCCAAGGTTGCAAATTCAATCATTTCTTTGCAAAAGAAGGGGATAAAGTTTGAATAGACACCAAGGTGTGAGGAGAGCTTCTAGCAATTGAAGAATCTTCTTACAATTGCACCAATATTGAAGATTGCAGACCCAAAAAAAGATTTTGTTGTGTGTATTGATGCATGTAATCAAGGACGGGGAGAAGTTCTTATGAAATACAACCATGTGGTGTGCTATGAGTCAAGAAAGTTGAAGGATCATGATAAAAACTATGCTACTCATGATGTAGAACTTGCAGCCATAGTACATGCTCTCAAGATGTGGAAGCATTACTTAATGGGAAGAAAATTTGACCTAAGGATAGACCATTGTGGTATGAAATACTTGTTTGATTAGCCAACTTTAAATGCTAGGAAAGCTAGATGGCTGGAGTTTTTTAGTGAGCTTGATTTTGAAATCAAGCACATAAAAGGAAAATAAAATAAAGTGGTTGATGTACTCAGCAGGAAGGTGCATGAAATGCAGGTAGAATCTGCTAGTATTTTTCAATCAGATTTGAGACAACATATTGTTAATCATGCTGCTGAAGATGAAATGTATGTGTAGATAAAGGGCAAGTTGTAGCAACAAAGCCTTGAAAAGAAGTATGAGGGATATAAATTCGAAGAAGATGAATGTTTTACTTACAAGATGAGAATTTATATTCCAAATGTAGCAGACTCAAGGAAAATTGTTATGGGTGAAATCCATCAAGCTCCATATTCTGGTCACCCAAGATATCAGAAGACAAATTACAATTGCTACAACCAGAAAGAAATATTTTTGGCGAGGAATGAAAAAGGACATTGCTGAGTATATATTTGAGTGCATGAAATGTCAATAGGTGAAGGTTGAGCATCAACAACCAACAGGGTTATTGTAGCCTTTTCTAGTCCCAAGATGGAAATGGGAAGTTATTTCCATGGATTTTATTATAAGATTTCCAATGATTTGGAGACAACATGATTCCATCATGGCTGTGGTGGACAAGTTGACAAAGGCATCACATTTTATACCGGTTAATTCTACATATAAGACTGGTTCCATTGCAAAAATATTAATGAAGAAGATTTTCATATTGCATGGATCTCCTAAGGCAATAGTCTCTAACAGGGATCCCAAGTTTAATTCCAATTTTTGGAAGGGTTTATTTGCATATTTGGGTACCAAGTTGAACTTCATCACTTCCTACCATCCTCAGACTGATGGTCTGATAGAAAGAGTGAATCAGGTGCTTGAAGACATGCTTCACATGTATGTGTTGGACAAACCATTAACCAAGTGGGAAGATTATTTACACTTGGTAGAATTTTCCTATAATAATGGGCAACAGGAATCCTTGGGAATCAGTCCATATGAATATTTCTATAGAATAAGGTGTAGGACACCAGTGATTTGGGATAATCCAGTGAACAGGATTGTGCTTGGTCTAGAATTGCTCAAGGAAATGAAGCAAAAGGTTGCAAAAATCAGGCAGAATTTGAAAGTAACCCAAGTTAGACAGAAGAGCTATGTATATAAGCATAGAGTGCATAGAGAATTATGTGTTGGGCATGATGTTTAACTCAGAGTGTGGCCAAAGAAGAGTTCCTTGAAGCTTGGAAGTTGTACCAAGCTGTCACCTAGATATTGTGTCCCTTTTGAAGTGCTTGAAAGAATAGGGCTAGTTGTATATAGACTTGCATTTTCTGCTGGAACTAGAGCTCATAATGTTTTTCATGTTTCTTTTCTTAAGAAATATGTACATGATCCTAACCATGTGATAAATTGGGATGTGATACAGGTGGAACCCGAGGGAGAATTCCAAACCGAGCCATTGCGCATCCTCGACAGGAAGGTCATAGTGCTCTAGAATAGTGCCATTAGACGGGTAGAGGTGCAGTGGAAGCACTATGGTCCAGATGAGGCTACGTGGGAGTTGGAGTCTGCCATGCAATAGAAACATCCATTTTTGTTTAGTTTTGCAGAGCACTGAGGTAGTTCTATTGTATCATTTTTGTTCAGTTTTGCAGAGCACTGAGGTAGTTCTATTGTATCATTTTTGTTCAATTTTGTAAAGCACTAAGGACAGTGCTAAATGAAGGGGGAGGGGAATTTAACACCTCGGTTTTTACCCCATGGTATTAAAATTGTACATGATGTATATATTGTATTAAATCATGGAGAGGAGTTCAATACCAAGTCCTTGCCATTGATTTGGTGTTTTATGTATAGGTGATCAAGTTTGATACCTATGGTTATAGTGCTGGTCAGGAACAATACATTTTGATGTATCATGTAAATATGAAATTTAATAAAATACCACATCTAGCTATGCACTGCAACGTGAAAGAGATGGGGGGATGATTTCACAAGGAATAGGGAGGGGAGTTAGTCAAACCCCTAAGCAATTAGGATGAGACCAGATGTAAATGGGGGAACCCATAAACCCTCAGATACCTATTTTCCTCTACTCTCAATCATTAATTTCTTCTAGAAAAATGGTTGAGGCAGTTAATTCCTTGGGTATAGCGAGGCATGGAAATCGGTTTCGTGAGTGAGCTTTCCTACAGCCTGCAGTCTAAGAAGTTGTGTTCTTTCTTATGAAGCAAGTAAGCACGTGGATGTGTGCCAAATTATTTTTTCCTCGATCATGGAGAAGGATTCGGGGCTTCTCAGCATTCATTTTCGATACACGTAGGGGGAATTATCGATTATTCATTGTTCACTCTTTCGAGTCACGAAACGAGTTGTTCTATAGGTATCTTCCTTTGACGAGATGCTAGTTTTGGTGTTACAATTTTATCCTGAACTAGAGAGTGGTATGAGACCCTGTTTCTCTTTGTTACAGAGTGAATCCTGTGTTTTTGTGTCTCCCTGTGGTTTGTTGTGATGTGCACCCTAGTTTGGGTCTGAACTGTATGCAAGACTTAAGAGTGAAAGAGACAAGGAATGGGCTTGATAAACCTAGTGCAGAGAGGAACCTCAAGAAAAGATAAGAGTGGATGGTGAATCTTCTGTGTACACCCTGAAGAGCAATGGAAGGGAAGGCATAACCTAAGGGACTATGGAGCAAGGAAGGGGATGCTTCCTTATGTTGGTTGTGTAGGCATTGTGGATGCCATGCCAGATAGATCTTGTGGAGGTGTCCCTAGATCTTAAATGAGCCACTATATTAGTCATTGTTGGTCGCTAGGCAGACCCGGGTTTACTGTATTTAACCAACAACACCCCTAGCTCACTAGCCCTTTCGGAGATAGACCGTAGGGCGGCCTAAAGTCTCACCCGAAGTGATTCTAATGGGTTGGCCAAAGACTCAAGTGCCTCCGACCAGGTTCTGTGGCAGCCTGGGTATCTCGCAGCTCTTCTATCCTGAGAGATTTCTCTCTGCGCGATGCGCACTTCCTCTTACTCGCGATGACTCCAACCCTTATCACATCGCCGTGCCTCGAACCACACGTAACTCCCTCCTACGCTAGATCCTCAAATGTAGCGCACTGCAGCTTCTTTGCTGGTGCGATATCGCCTCCCTGCGATATCCTATTACTGCGGCTTCGCGTACTTAGTGCTACTTGCTCCTACTTTGGGGCTCAACGTACAAGGTTTCTTACCTCTGCGACTCTTAATTATAAGAACTGAAACATAGGTAGACTTTTATACAAAGTTCTTAAGGATTTCAGCTTGCGATTATTTCTGTAGTCCTGTAAACTGAATAACGCATACATATAATAACTGTAAACAAGGTTCATGAAATAACTGATACATGCAACAGATAAACACAACACATAAATCAATCACACAACACTCGATTTTAACATGGTTCACCTCCAGGATGGAAGTTACATCGACAGAACTGTTTTTCTATTATAGCTCAGGGGAAGGTAAACACAGTTCTGCTGCCTCGCATATGCAGCTCGAGATCTTCTGGGTAACTCCGCACACAGCCTAGAGCCCTTCTCTCTTAGATCTCTTCTCTTCTATATATTGCACCTCTTACAATATACTCTTCCCTCTCTGTCGATCCCTGCAGATCGTTACATGCATGCTCAATGAGCCAGCTACTGGTTACAGTAAGATAACTACAGCTAATAGCAGAACCAGAGCTTGGCTCCTATAGAACTGACCAACTATTGTATAACCTTATACAATTGTCCAACCGACCAACCAACCAACCCTTTACAATACAAAAATACATCCCTTTATAGGCGGCCCGAAGGTCTCACCATTACAACACTGTGGGCCTGTCCCAACAGTAACCCAAAACCCTAACTAGTGACAGTCGGCCTATCTGTACTTAAGGTGGTTGCTTTTCGTCACACCACAGCTTTCTATGGTCTTCCATGCTTCCCAGCACTGATCATGGGTACTGTGCACCACTTCCCATCTTCTATCCTTTGTCTTCAATACCTCGGCCTCGTTGCTCCTTTTCCTTTATGAGGGTAGCTGAGCCCTCCTGTCTTCGCCACTGCCTTCAATGCAGTGGTTGAGCTCTCTCTTCTCGGTCGCTTAGGTATTGTTGTATCCTTTGACTTTTCTGCCCCAATAGTCATGGTTTCGGGATCTGATCTGCAGCTGGAAACATGTTACGGCGTCGTAGCTCTACCTTATCTTCTCTCTGCCAAAACTGTCTATCCGCTAAACTGGATGCTTCTTCTGTAGCTGTGGGACTCTGCTCCAACAGTCCCCTAACACTTACTTGTGGCTCATCCCTGAGCCACTACCAGCGGGATTCTCCTGCTGTAGTATGTGGTAGGATGTGTTAGAATAATCAACCCATAGTATTTACCCACTTAGACATTATTTCATTTATTTTGTCTTATTTGCCTAGTCCATGAGTCCCACCATGTGCAAGTTGTCAATTGCCTATCCATAGAGGTCAAAATTGCCATTATTGACTCATGGAGCGCTTTGGAAAGTCCTCG
>LPNX010997953.1:22175-34825 GCA_001517045.1 Pseudotsuga menziesii | reverse complement strand
CAGCTCCATATTCAGTCTCCATTGTTGATAATTTGCATGATCAATTGTTAATTGCTGTGAGTGAAATTAATCTACTGCAGGCCTGAATTTCTACAGGATGATCAATATCCCCTTCTCCTGGTTGCGTTAAAACAACCCCTAGTGTGATGCCCGATGCATCCACATGTACATGAAATGGCTTAGTCCAGTCTGGAAATACTAAGATGGGTGCTGTAACCATATTCTCTTTAAGTGTGTCTAGACTCTGCTGGCATTCCTCATTCCATATGAATTTTATATCTTTCTTTAACAATTTCTCCATCGGTGCTGTGATCTTTGCATATCCCTTGATGAATTTTCTGTAGTACCCGGTATGACCAAGTACTGTTCTCAATTGTTTGACTGGGTTGGGTGCTGGAAGATTTACGATGATGGCAATTTTTGCGGGATCTACCATCAATCCTTGTCTGCAAACAATGTGACCCAACAAAATACCAAATGGCGCACAGAATATACATTTTTTCAAGTTCAGAGAAATATGGTACTGCCTACATTTCTCTAACATCAGTCTTAAATCTCCTATGTGCTTGTCAATTAATCCAAATACAGTCCAATCATCAAAGTAAACTTTTAGGAATTTATGGATGTATTCTTTAAACACAGCAACTAGTACTCTAGAAAAGATAGCTGGTGCATTCTTAAGACCAAAGGGCATTACCGTATACTAGAATGCCCCATTCTATTGCAAACATGGTCTTATGTCGGTCTTCTGGGTGGATTCTGATCTGGTGATAGCCTGAAAATCCATCAGTGAAGGAGTAGACCTCCTGTCCTCCGACGTTTTCTAGTGCCTCATCAGTGAACGGTGTCGGAAATGGATCATGAAGCGATGCATCGTTGAGTTTACGCAGATCAACATAGATCCTGATGTCTCCTTTAGTTTTCTTTGTACGACCATGGGACTAACCCATTCACTCTCTTCTACAAGCTTGATGATGCCTGCTGCTAGCATCTTATCGATCTCATCCTTAACTTTTTCTTTGTAGCGCGAATTTAATCTATATGGATGCTTCTTGACTGGTCGAGCATCCTCCTTCAATGGTATCCTCATTACTCCCAGGTCCCCAACTATTCCCTTCATCTCTGTGAACTTGGTGGGAAATAGGTCCTGATAGTCATGTAGCAATTTTGCAATCTGTCCGACTGTTTCATCGTTCCAATAGTCTCCAATACAGGCAAACTTTGGTTCTGTGTCTGTGCCAATATTGATCTTTTTAATCTTGATGGGCTCTGTGATTGCTAGAATTTCTAACTGTGGTCCCTCAACATCGCGAGTCCCTTATTACTATGGAATGTTGGTGTTGCAAGGATCCTCATCCTCATCCTCTGGTTCTGCTTCAAAGTTATAGCACTCAAGCGCATCTTGTAACTGGATGGCCCACTCAGGCTGAGTCTGTATTGATAAGGTACAATCCTCAAATATCTTGATCTTTATTATATCTAGGGCTTGGTCAACACTTGGGTATTCATATTCAAAAGCGAAGGTGAGTCGAAAGTTGTCTATCATAAGTGGCCATGTAGTTGTTCCCTTGCGTAGTTCAGTCTTTGTGTAGCAGTTCCTTGGAACTGTGTCCAAAGTGTGAATGAATTGGTGGACCCATTCGTCCTTGGGAATGTCCGACCAATTTTGTTCACATGTCTGAATATGTGACCTGGGGTCACTTTCTCCTGTATATTTCTGCTGGACATACTCTCGGTCGATAGAAAATCTGATCGCCATTAGTCTCTTAATATCATCCCATGATGCGATATTCTCTTTATGTGCATACCACCATCTTGCAGATGTGGCTCGTACTACAAGGTCCATAGCTGCAATCCTCTGCTCGTGAGGAATTTGTTGTTCAAACTGCTTGAGAAAGTCCTGGATATCCATTAGACCCTGAAACGATGGAATCTCATTGATCTCTACACCAATCCATCGCAGTGACTTAGTCAAGTAAGCGCATCTGCGCGCTGAGACTTCATGAAGTCTGTTCTGCCAATTCTCTAGACCAACATCTGAGTCTAATGCGCATGAGCTGTTGCATTACCAACTAATGTTCCCTTCTACGGTCAGATTGATGTAGTCGCTCTGGTTCACAGTCATCTGGTAGAGACTTTCTATGTTACGTGCCTCTTCCTCTTCTCAGATAGGTTCAATATATCTAGGTCCCTGAAAAGGATCCAACGGTGCAATGACCCGGATCTGCGCGTCCTCAAAGGTCATTTGCCTTCTCTTTAGGTCGATAACGACCATGTTACTGATCACCCAATCAATGCCTAGTGGATATGGTCTACTATCGCCAATGATTTCTATAACTTCAAAGTCCGCAAAGCTGCGAACTGCGTCAATGTCAAATGGCACCTGCGGTAATCGACCCAGGGGTGATACCCGCTACTGATTAGCTAATCTCAGATGGATAGGCGATCTGACTAACTTAGGGCTACCCATATGTTTCCATGTCTGCTTAGTCAGAACATTTACGTCTGATCCTAGATCTAGGATCACCTCATCCATTTCGAATTCTCCAACCTGTGTTGTGAGTCGCATCTCTCTTCCTGTTCTTGTATGTCCTATAATATTATGAACAACACGCTGTGTACTGCTTATAGGAGAATATGGTTGACACTGATCTATGATGCACCGAAGTTCTCTGATAGCTTTCTCATTTCTCATGAGTTTTAAACAACTCCACAGGAAGGATTGTACACTTCCTATCATCTCGTCCTCGTCGCATGTGCCCGATGTGGTAGCCTGCGATATCTGTACAAGGCTAACGCCACAAGGTGCTTGCTCTGGTACGTCCCTAGATGGAAGTACCTACGATCCTGATTGCATAGGGTCATCAAAGAAAGTCTTAGCTTCCTGAAATGTTTGTTTTTTCTTCTGTAGGTCAAGTGGTGTTGCTTTGTTAGGAGCTTTACACACCCACTCCTGACCTGTGGTCTTTTCAGTAACCTACGATATCTCATTGGTGGAAACACCACTGCGAGTCACAATGTTGACTCTTGGTTCTGGCTCTTCCTGCTCAGCAGCAATAAGTTGGATTTTCTGGTGTACTGCTGGCTTAGGTTCCCTGATCTTAGGTATCAAGGTAGGACATTCCTCTATAGTATGATCATAATATTTACAATAATTACAAGTGGTGGTGGGACTCTAACAATCCTGAGCATAATGTCCTACAACTCCACAGTTGTAGCAAGTAACTCGTCTGTGACCACAACCAAAGCCTTCTCCACGGCCAAAGCCTCCTCCATGTCCTCTTCCTCTAAATCCTCGTCCATGGCCCCCATAAGCCAGATCATGCTGTGGTCCTACTGCTGGACCTTGTGTTTCTGATTGGACTCTGTACATGTCTTGCTTGCTCTCGACCATGAGATCATAGGCTCGGCAATCGTGTTCGTTATGGCCTACAGACTTGCAGAAGATGGAGTATAATTTCTTACGTGTCTGCACGTACTTCTAAAGTAGAGGGCACTGCTCAGGTAGATGTCCTCGTGTTTTGCATATTTCACACCATGGCCCGTGGGTCTGTGGTAAGGGGTTAGGAGCCCCTGTTGCTAGATATTCTACAAAGACTGGACAGTTGTCTTTAGTATGGCCTTGTGCTTTACACCTTATGCACCATATGTCTTGCGCAACCTCTTTCCCTTTCTTAAGCTCATGCAACTGTAACGTGAGATTAGCCAACTGGTTTTGTAGATTTGTCATGCCTATGCTGGTTTCCACTAGAGGTGAAGCCTCTAGTTTCATCGCCATCTCCAATGCGTCATCCTGCATCTGGAGTTTCTGCTACATTAACGGTATTCTGATGTGAGGGAGCAGCGCTGCAATAAACCATTCCTTATGTTGCTCTGGCGCAAACTCAAAGCTGACTTGTTCTATAAGGGCTTTGAATTTCTGATCAAAGTCCCACACCAACTCTGCAGGTAACTGTTTGATGTCCTTGAGCTCTGTAATGCACTGTGACTCAGACTTAGGTTTCTTAAACTCTTTAATCATGGCGGTCTTGATCTGGACAAGTGTTCTGGGTACTGTGGTATACTTCATATACGATGTTAAGGATCGATCTCTTAGTGTGGTGACCAACTGTACAATTTTAATATTATTGTCATTGATGGTTTTAATGGTCCACATGGCTTCAAAGAGAAACCAATGTTGCTCCAGGTCCTCTACCCCTGTACCCTTAAAGATAGGTAGCTTCATATCATCCCCCATTCTATTTCTACGTGGTGAATGTTGATTTGTTGTGTTACTACCACTCAGTGGTGTAGTTGGAGGTGATGTAGCGGTGGTAGGCACTGTCTGCGAGCTACTGGATGGAGTTCCTACAGGATTTTTCTGAGTCCCGGTCTGTTTCTGTGGGGTGTAAGGGTGGTAAGGGATAACCCCCTCTATTCCTTCTGTGGTACTATGACTCTGTTGTCCAGTATTATCTGAACTGTCTTCAAATATGGGAGATCTGAAATCTACTTTATATTTCTTTCCACTACGTGTTCGTCTAATGTCATCAAAATCACTTTGAAACTCTTGTGACATTACTATCTTTAATTATTCATCTGAAGCTAGGTCCATTGTTCCTTTTTCATATAATAACATCTTAATGGACAAGTTTAAAGATTTTAGGTACTTACCACGATATCCTTTGAAGAAGTAGCGCTCAGCCTCGCTGAAGCTTTTTGTCTGTTCAATTGAAAACTCTGTGAAGAATCCTTCTAGCACACTCGCAAGCCAGAAGTCTACTACTCTCGTAATGGGATTATCAAGGTTCTTCACGGTCTGAATCAGCTCTGGTGTCCAGATAATGTTTCCTTTCTTCTTGAATATGCTTGTATCAGTCAACTTTGATAACCATTCGTAAAGCTCATTTCCAAAGGTTGCAAAAAATATCACATGCAGGTCTGTAACGATATGTTTTTGTAACCAGGCCTCTGTACTCAGTCTAGGACTCTTGTTCTCTCGTTCGGCAAACTCTTTCTCCTTATACCAAACCCACTCGTTGAGTTCGTCTCTAGTAGGCCACCACTAGAACATCAATGCTCAGTTTGTTCAAAACCGGCAACGAAACCATTTGTTGGTCGCTGGGTAGACCCAGGTTTACTGTAGTTAACCAAAAACACCCCTAGCTCACTGGCCCTTTCGGCGACAGACCGCAGGGCGGCCTGGAGTCTCACTCGAAGTGATTCTAATGTGTTGGCCAAAAACTCAAGTGTCTCCGACCAGGTTCTGTGGCAGCCTGGGTATCTCGCAACTCTTCTAGCCTGCAAGATTTCTCTCTGTGCGATGCACACTTCCTCTTACTCGCGATGACTCCAACCCTTATCACATCGCCGCTCCTTGGACCACACGTAACTCCCTCCTACGCTAGATCCTCAACCGCAGCACACCGCATCTTCTCTGCTGGTGCGATATCACCTCCCTGCGATATCCTATTACTACGGCTCCGCGTACTTAATGCTACTTGCTCTGACTTCGGGGCTCAACGTACAAGGCTGCTTACCTCTGTGACTCTTAATTATAAGAACTGAAACATAGGTAGAATTTTATACAAAGTTCTTAAGGATTTCAGCTTGCGATTATTTCTATAGTGCTGTAAACTGAATAACACATACATATAATACTGTAAACAAGGTTCATGAAATAACCGATACATGCAACAGATAAACACAACACATAAATCAATCACACAACACTTGATTTTAACGTGGTTCACCTCTAGGATGGAAGTTACGTCCACAGAACTGTGTTTCTATTATAGCTCAGGGGAAGGTAAACACAGTTCTGCTGCCCTGCATATGCAGCTCGAGATCTTCTAGGTAACTCCGCACACAGCCTGGAGCCCTTCTCTCTTAGATATCTTCTCTTCTATATATTGCACCTCTTACAATATACTCTTCCCTCTCTGTCGATCCCTGCGGATCGTTACATGCATGCTCAATGAGCCAGCTACTGGTTACAGTAAGATAACTACAGCTAATAGCAGAACCAGAGCTTGGCTCCTATACAACTAACCAACTATTGTCTAACCTTATACAATTGTCCAACCGACCAACCAACCAACCCTTTACAATACAAAAATACATCCATTTATAGGCGACTCGAAGGTCTCGCCATTACAACACTGTGGGCCTGTCCCAACAGTAACCCAAAACCCTAACTAGTGACAGTCGGCCTATCTGTACTTAAGGTGGCTGCTTTCCTTCACACCACCGCTTTCTGCGGTTTTCCATGCTTCCCGACACTGATCATGGGTACTGTGCACCGCTTCCCATCTTCTATCCTTTGTATTCAATACCTCGGCCTCGTTGCTCCTTTTCCTTTATGAGGGTAGCTGAGCCCTCCCGTCTTCGCCGCTTCCTTCAATGCAGTGGTTGAGCTCTCTCTTCTCGACCGCTCAGGTACTGTCGTCTCCTTTGAATTTTCTGCCCCCACAGTCATGGTTTCCGGCTCTGATCTGCAGTTGGAAACATGCTACGGTGTCGTAGCTCTACCTTATCTTCTCTCCGCCAAAACTGTCTATTCGCTAAACTGGCAGCTTCTTCTCTAGCTGCAGGACTCTGCTCCAACAATCATTCTACCTTTACACTTCCTTACTAGCCTGATAAACCCAAAGGAGATTGGATGGGATGACAGCCTGATAAACCCAATTGTATATTGGCTTGGCTAGCCAGCTTGATAAATCCAATTGGATATTGGCTTGGCTGAGCATCCCGATAGACCCAACTAGTAGTTGGCTTGGTTATGTCTTGTTGTATATTTTGGCCATGTGTGTAATCCTTGGATGGAAATTCTGACAAACCCAACTGTGAATGTTGGCTTGGATGAGTAGCCTGATAAACCCAATAATGTATTGGCTTGGTTTCCTACATCCTGATAAATCCAATTGTGTGTTGTGTTGGATGGACAGTCTGACAAACCCAACTAAAGGTTGGATTGATTGTGTATGATATGATATGGTTGTGTGTGAGTCTGTTGTTCCCCAGTTCCTTGTTGAAATCATGCCCAGCTCAAGGTTGGCAGTGCTGTTGAGAGATTAATGAAAACACTAGCCTATGGTTGGGTGGAACGTTGTAGCGACATATGTAGAGGGGTCCACTACCTCTTAAATGTCATCATAATTATATAATTATATAGTTTAAATATATATCAACAAATTAGTAGTTGGAGCGGGTACAACCGCTCCAACCTCTCTCATAATGTATAAGTAAGAATCTAAGACGAATAGAAAGGTGGATTGGATGTCCCTTCCCAATACTTGTGTTTGATGGCTGTGTATGAGCATAATGTATGTTGAATGCAATGTGAAAGCCTACCTTTCAACATCTGGTTCCATTGCCTCCTTCACTCAGCTAGGTGACAGAAGCAGCAAGTAGGGTGGCTCGAACTTGGAAGAAAACGTGAGATACTTGGAAGAAAGACCTACAAGTAAATATTAATGACTGGTACAAACTGAAGATATGACATGCTATTTATTTATCGACGTTGATCATAGAACTAATGGTATTGGATTACCACATAAGTCTTCTTACTGATATCGACCACACAAACTCTTTTTAGAGATCAAGGTATCGAATCCCCAATCGCGCCTCGTATTGAAGAAAAATAAACGTATGTGTGCAATGGAGGTGTTGGGGCTAGCCAAGAGTGGTGTGATCTCTGAAATGAGGATCGATGAGAGAAACACCCCACTATGCCTCACGTTTTGTTTCACTGCATTGTTGTCCTTGGATACTTTCATTTGCTTGGAGGGATCGAATTGGTTTTCTCGTTCGATGTGAAATATTTCCTTGAATATAAGTAGGCATAGACTAAGATTGGGAGGAGAATGCATCTTTGGAGGATCGAAGGACCCGAGCAATTTCTAAAGCTCATAACGGTGGCAGTACGTTTCATGGCTTTGTCGTAGATCCTGCAGGAGTGCCTTGGATTAAACGTCGAATATTGAAAATGAGAGAAGATAAGAGCCATTAAAGATTTGGAGATAATTCTTTCCATTTATGATGCACAACATGTTGATATAATGGTCGAAAAATGAATTACCTCTATATTGATTGAAAATATTAATGAAACTGCTTCCCCTTCAGGAAGAAACTGTGCTAACTCTGATTGAGAGATTCTTGAAATGTGTGCTTTGAGTCTGTTGAGAGATCTTATCATGGTGAATCCAGAATTCGAACAACTTATGGCGGAGCGGTTCCTGTTTAGTTTGTTTGTTAAAGAAAGAGCACAAGCACTAACAACACAAGAAAGCCGATGATGAAGTGCCACTTGTTTTCAAGACACTTGAAAAAATATCATAGGATGGAGTGAATCAATTACTAAAAATTCTACTTGTGCAGAGGGATTATGATGATGATGTGAGTACCGACCAAAGAGACTGCCGACTGAATAGACCATCGATTGCTTTTCGTATGCAGCCGTCGACCAACCACCAACTAGCACAATTGGAGATCAACCTGACCACCCTTGTCAACAAAGACTCACCTATGCAGCAATGCAGCCTCAATGACCTTTACTAGCCGACCAGAGCAGCCTCAACGACCTGCACTAGCTGACCATAAATCATTTGACTGGATATCAAATATGGTTATGTACCCTCAACTTGTTTATTTTAGCACTTTTCATTCGAAGTATGAGCCATTTAAAATAATATATGTTGTTTAATAAATGGTTGAGTGTGTCCAAGAAAGATTGAGTCATATTTTCTACAACATTGAACATATATGAACCAGGTCGATTGTCGATTGTCAATTGTTTAATAAATATGATGTAGAAACAAAGTCAATGATATATTTTCGAGGCTATCAAATTTTGAGTCTATAAAATCTAGTCGATGTCCATTCTAGTCGAGATCAGCTACTTGTCGATTGTGTAAAGTGAAAAACATGTCAGTTGAGTTAGGTCGATGGAATCATGTCGGTTGTGTAAAATTAAAAGCATGTCAGGTTGGTCATGTCTTCAGTTGGGTCGATATTGTAGTCTTGGCCAAAGATTCATGTTTAAGCATATATTCAATGATAATGTGGTTGAGTTAGTCGGTAGTCAAATGTAGACAAGTCATCATACTATGGTCGATATATTAGTATTATTGTGGTCGAGTATTATGGTCAAGGTTGTCAAAGTTTATTTTGTAATTTATTAGGTTAGAGGAGGTTAAACATGAGTATTTCGAGGTAGGTGATCCCCTCTACAAATGTAAATCAAGTCGATTTCAAGTCAACTTAGTAAATCATGTCGAGTCAATTCAAGTCAATCATCGATGAACAATAGCAGTCGGCATCGACTACAAGCAATGAAAACTTTACAAACTTGCAGGAAATTTAAACTCTCACGGTAGAATAAAGTGATGAAGATGGCATTCAAGAAAATATCATTCACCTACACAACAAAGCACTCCAATGAGACATGATGACAATGTACCCCTCATTATCAAAATGCTGAAACTATTCCTGGGTTGTGACCTCGGAAATCCAAAAGACAGAGAAATGGCATAGAAATTCAAAGAGCTAAAAGGCCCCACATGCCTGAACCGATGCAGATGTCGGTCAGATGAGCCAGGGTGAGGCTTTGAACCAAAATACCTTGTTACGAAAGAAGATGGTTTCTTGCCATTGTAAGAGGATGATACTTCGATGGACTACTGCCAGATTGAACATGGAGGTTGAAGAGTAACCAGTCACAATAGAAACTTGTATATGTGCATTTTCCTATCAAGCTGGCGGTTGTTGCAGCTGAGGTACCTTTGCAGACCAGTATGCATTGTTGATGCACAGTGAGGACTACTTCAGCAGTAGCAGAGACCCAACATGTTGATGCATATTTCTTTGTTCTCTTCGGGACGAAGAAATGTTTTGTTTGTGGGGGAGATGTAGAGGGGGCCACTACCAATTAAATGTCATCATAATTATATAATTATATAGTTTAAATATATATCAACAAATGAGTAGTTGGAGCCAGTACAACTGCTCCAACCTATCTCATAATGTATAAGTAAGCATCAAAGGTGAATAGAAAGTTGGATTGGACGTCCCTTCCCAATACTTCTGTTTGATGGTTGTGTATGAGAATAATGTATGTTGAATGCAATGTGAAAGCCTACCTTTCAACAACATAGCTAGTTGCGGGACAACTTCATCTTCAAGATAAGTATTCTCTGTTATGTTATTTCTTCAATGTATTTTCTTGTGAACATGATTGATTATGTTGAATGCTTATTAATGAATGAAGTAGAGTTTACTGTTGATTAAATGTCCCTGCATTTGCATCTGTATATGCCTTGTATGTTTCAATGTATTATGTTTATGGTCATGGAGAATAGAAGCCTGTTTACAGATTCAGTATGAATTTGGCTTAAGTGTTTCCTCACCCCAAAATCTGCCTGCGTAAGGCGAAAGGCAGGAGGATGCAAGTGGGAAAAAGGTTAAGGTAAGAATTTTTTTTTCCAATTTCCAATTTCCACTACGGAAGGTAGAAAGGAGGAAGTCGAAAGGCAGAAATCCGAAAGATAGGTGGTTGTTTCATTGAGTTCCATATTCTCGATTTCTGCAACAGAAAGCGGAAGGGAGAAAGTCGGAAAGCTGAAGGTCGTTAAACGATCATGTCGAAAAGTTGTTCTTCCAATTTTCGAGTTCTGTAGCAGAAGGCGAAAGCATGGACTTCGGAAGCATGGAAGTTGAAAGGTAGAACAGTCAAAGGATAAGTGATCCTTCCGTGGTTTTTCCGATTCCCGAGTTCCGCAGCGAAAGGTGGAAGGGTGGAAGTTGGAAGGTGAAAAGTGGATAAAGTATTTTTTCGTTTGTTAGTATTTCTATTCGCGAGTTCCGTAGCGGAAGGTAGAAGGAGAAAAGAGGTTTGAACGACTTCGTCGCACATTGTGTTTCCACTTTCCAAATTCCATAGTGGAAGGTGGAAGGCGGAAGTTCAGAGAGCAGAGTGCAGAAAGGAAGGGTTCAGTGCAAGAAGCGGATTTTCATTCACCAAATGGATCTGTCCAGGGCTAAACAACTGTTATAGCGGTTTTAAGCATGAGAATGAATGTTAAAGGATGAACATGACCCACGGCTGTGCTAAAGAGAAATAAATAATATTTTTTATATTATTTTGCATATCACTCAGGTGTATGGGAACCAGGTACATGTATTCCAAAGGTATCAGGACAGTGGATTAGCATTGGGGTATGTTAGATTGTGTTATCAGAGTGATAATCATGGCCTATGAGCTATGTGAGCTATGGGTGCATGAAAACACAAATGATATAATTGATGGATTCTTGGAATACATGGGGTTATATATTGATGTTTGATATATTTTTATTTAATGTATATCTATAATTTTGTTTTTTTCTAATTTTTTGAATGCATACATGTGTTTTTATTTTGATGTTTCTAATTTTTTTTCAATGTGTTATTTTTGATGTTTTAGTTTTTGAATCCACGTGTTTCTAATTTTTTGATTCGGTGTTTTTATGATTTAGTTTTTCTATTCATGTGTATTTTATTTCAAAATTCATGTGTTGTTAATTTTTTGAATCGATGTGTTTCTTCTTTTTCTCTTTTGTTTTGTTTGGGTATTTGACTCCCCTTTCTAGACCTAGTCTTATGTCACACCATGGTGGAAAGTCCCTCCCTTCAATAATTGCTTCAAATCACCCAACCAAAGGTTTCTATGGAAGCAAACAGGTCCCAACCTTCAATGACTAGTGCAAATAGCGCAACCATGGCTACTATAGAAGTATAAAAGTCTCACCCTACAAATAGTAGTTCAAATATCAGTTTATGGATAATGTTTTAGAATGTTTTCTTATATATTAATATATTTACTCCAAATTAAACAAAATTATGTGAAATATATGAAGTGTTATGTGTGTATTAAGTGATTCAATTGTTATGTGTTGAATAGATAAAAAAGGGGTGGATTAATTTAAGTGTATATATGAAGTGTTCAGTTTTATTGTATACATTGTATATTCCTCTTCAAACTACATATTCTATATTTTTCCTGTATAAATTAATATAATTTAGGTTTTGGAAGTATAAGTTCTTTTTACCAATGGTGACATGCTACCAAGGAATTCTAAACAAAATTATCTAGGAGGTACACTATTATAGACATTGATAAGTATAATATGGATATTGATTATTATAAACATTGGACTAATCATATTCAAATAGAGAAACTTTGGAAAAAAAATGCTCTTTTCGAATTGAAATTCACACTTTATGATTAAAAAAACCTGCACTTTTAGGGTTTGAAAAAAACACATTATTCTAATAAAAAAACACAGTTTTGAAACATAATATTGCTACTTTTAGAACCTAATTATCCACTTTCCAAAGGTTGGTATTAACACTTTGAAATGTTAAATTCACAATTTTTAAGTCCATATTTCTCCTAAAAAGTCCAAATTTAATGAAATAAATGTTATATATATATATAGTTAGTTAGTTAGTTAGATAGAATTATGAAAACCTAAACTACTATTAAATTTTTTAGTTTGAAATTTTTTTATTGAAGATTAAATAACATAGTGGTGTAAATAATCATATTAATATGTTTTATTATCAAACTTTTAAATTCAATTATTTACACAAGTATATATTATTACAATATAGAATAATGATCACATATAAAA
>LPNX010997953.1:4210-21941 GCA_001517045.1 Pseudotsuga menziesii | reverse complement strand
TGAGCCCAAAGCTCATTGGTTATCATGCAATTGTCTAAAAAAATAACTTGGTATCAAAGTTGAAAGACCCGGTTGAATCTTCTTTATCAATAAATATGTTTTTTCTTACCCATCAAATTACTATCAAATCGTAAGGGAAACAATGCTAGTACATAGAGAGAAAAAAACACCTGTCATTGAAATCTGAAGTGACCACTTAGCTACCTCTACTTAAAGTAGCCATTTATTTGAAAAGAGAAAGGATGCAAGGATGCAAGGAGCTACTGATTTAGTTGATAAATCAATGCTCTTTATTATAGATGTCAATTTGAATGAAGTCATCATTGTGATTGTGTGAAGGAGGGAAATATCATAACTCCAAGGCTTCAAGAGGAGATGCCATCTCATAGCAGTTGTGTGTACCATTCTTTCAAATATTTAAAGAGTCACCATTCAAAGAGAGTCATTATTGTATGTGGAGATCCACCATCCACCATTGTAATCCATTTGTTTCCATGCCAAGAAACCATAATTTCATTGTATAAAATCTGTAGCTAGTCATAAAGATAATAGCCACCATTTACTAATAAACAAGAAACTTGAAAGAGTTGAAGAGACACTTGTTTCTTGTAATTTGTGAAGAGCTATTTAAATTCCAACAAAAGAAATATTCAAGCATCCACACAAAAAAAATTGTGAAAAAAAACATGATTTCCATGCTCATTTTTAATAGATATTATGTGAAAACCATGCCAGTGCAATATAAGAGTTATTATATTATTCAAAGGGGACATATTTGAAATGAAAATAGAGATTTAAATTTTAATTGTTATTTTGAGTATTTGTTTTCCGTAGATGTAGTATAGATTTGGATAAACCATATATAACTAGGTGAGCAACCTAGTTGGATACCTCATTGACTTGAGAGATAAAGATATTCCCTGGGTATATTTGATATTCAACCTTGTATCATATTTTTTTTTTAAATAGAAGAGGAGCCTTTACCCATTTACATTATCAAAATAGAGTACAAGAAAAATAAACGATGCTTTCATGATCTGAGAGCCCCACACTTTGTAAACAAAGAGAGACATAGTGGTTGATAGGTTGTTGTTGAATAGTCCGTGATGGTTGTGAATTTGGAATTTAGGCATCATACATTTACTTATGAGACATTACAAGTGTTAATGGTGTCAAATGATGCTATCAAACTTGGATTATATCTATCAAGATCTACTTTTCGAAGAAATAAGAAGCAACTTGTTGTTTGTTAAAGAGAACCATTTGAAGAGTATTTTAATGGACTTTTTTATAGGAATTGTAAGCCTTAAAAGGGGGTGTTAGAGTATAAGGCTTAGTAATTTCTTTAATTAAATGATAATTATAAAGTAAAATTGAAATGATAAAGGAACTATCTAGTTGATGGAATAAAATGGGATCAACCCGATCAAATCAATTGAATTCATTGTAATATGATGATGATGATGATAGTTAATGTCTTCTAAGACCAACTTTGGTATATTGGACCTTAATAAATTACATGATTTATTATAACATTTTATTCCTATGCTAAAAAATATTAGAAAGAAGAGTATTGAGGCCATGATAGTTTTGACAAGTTAGAAGATTGAATAGGTTAGTATTATAGTAAAGATTGTGAAACTATGACTTAATGCAGTTGTACACAGGGAACTCTAAGATAAAGTCACTTTCATCCTGAACGCTCTTAGACTCACATAGATGGAAAAACATTCCCCCCCATGATGTTTTAGGATTTGTCAAATTCCTTGTTTCACTAAGAAGATCATGAGAGCTCTTTCGTACTTTGGCTATGTTATTTTTGTTGTTTGATAAAATGGATAAATACTGTTGGTCTTCTAGATTAGGGTTAATGACCTCATTGTAGTATCTTAACTTCCTTTTAACATCTAAATTCTTTTCTTCCCATAGTTTCTACTTAAAGTTAGATGTAATAATACTTTTGATGTTATTTATATTTGTAAAGTTGCATTTTCATCTATCCCCTAATTAGTACATCAAGAATATATTATAAGAATATAGTATGGCACTTGTACATATTGGAAACCATGTGTGATGGTCGATTTTGAGCGAAAATGACACATTATTTTCTTTGCAAATAGATTGCCGGAATAGGACACATGGAGCACCGCTTGTTTTTTGATAAGCTTTGTTTATGATATTTTATTTCCAACTAATTTCAATGAGAATATTCATGGATTGGTTTGTCATGTAACATTTCGTAGTATCTGGAAACTCTATGAAGTTTAGTTTTTCTCTTATTGAAATCAAGATACAAAGAAAATTGATTAATTGAAATTTGTGATCAATGCAACTCTCACAAAAATTGAAATACATGGAAAATGGTGAAAAACTGATTAAGGATTTGTGATCATAATTAGTTTTATCAATGTATATCATGTGCCCATAAATCTTTTATGGTTTAAAAACATGTAAACTATGGTATTGCAAGTAATTTATAATAAAAAATAGAAGTCTAAAGGTTAAATGTGATGTGACAAGACGACCACTGTCGACCATACTAGTGCTTGATATAATTACATGTACTTATACCTTGTCCCCACATTTCATCCTTCTAAACCAAAACCTACATGGATCAAGCATATATCTAATAATAACATAATGTAATCCCATTTCCAATTTCTACCATTATTTTACTATTGATCAAGCATCCTCTAATATAATAATGTTTCCTTGGAATGCCAATAGTCAATTCATTAATTCCATCTTAGTGTGGACAATATGTGACCTTTGGCCTTTTCTCTTTATTTTAATTGCCAATGGTCCATTAAATTCAAACTTCACCAAGAACAATCATTTTCAAAATGTTTGGAGAATCTATTATTCCATATCAATTTTGGATCAAACCCCCCAATTGATATCATTTGGTCCCCATCATCTTCAACCTGAAGGTGGAGCATGTTGTTCTCTTCTTAGGAACACTCTCTATTCTTGGAAACCTTGTGGAAATTCCATCAACGATTGAAGAACCATGTTCTATAGAAGATTCCCTTGAGAAATTTCTACTTCTTTATTCCCATGTGGAAATATCTCTTATTTCCCCTTAACCCTCACACTCCATACTTATTTGTTTAGTGCGTGGTTTTGTTGATTAAGTTTTGGATCAATCCTCCAACACTTGAATTCCCAATGTTTGGTTAACTTGCAATGCTAGAAGTATTAAATTGAACACATAGATTTGTGGACAAACACACAACTCACAAGATAGGTCACACAATTTACTCAGTAATTGAATAATGAAACAGTGCAAAAATGGCTTGCAACTATGAATTCTTTCATTAATTAAAAAGTAATTAGATAATAATTACAATGAAGTACAATTGCTAAATAGCCTCAAGCAATTCGAATCCTATGTGAGGAAATTCGAATTGGTTTGACTCTACTTGACTGAATGGTTAACTGAATCTTGTCTAAATCATTATCAGAGGACTGAATGGTTAACTGACCTTGTCCAAATTATTATCGGAGTTCGTCGGAGTTATAAAACACAACTCAAGTGTCTAATTCAGTGTTAACTAAGCCTAACTAACTGTGGTAGGTAAGAAATGTGCCTCTCCTACATGCAACCATGAAAACATAGCACTAATTGAATGTAGAGGACTAGAAATTAATGTAACTGACACCTAACTTAGCTTGACTAGTCACCAACTCAACTCAACTGACCTTGGTTGGTATCAGCACTCCCAGTGGCTCCTAATATGTAGGGATTGATCTTGGAGGCTCCTAAACTAATGCATGCAAGTGAAATCAGTAGCAGTAGGCCTCAATTAGTGTTCCCAACACTTTAGTAACTAGAACATGTGCCCCAATTAGGCCAAGTGGACCCAATGGTGCTAGTGACTAAAAATAGACTAGAAGGACTCATGATTTAGACATGACTCCTGATTTAGACATATGACCAAATTGGACAAGGGAGGATTAATAATCCTAAAACCCCCCCTGAATGCTAAATTGGACAATCTGTGGGCCTTGGTAACTAAGACCATAAGTCACCCATTACATCTCTCAACAATTCCCTTACTTGGGATATTAAGTGGTAAATTCTTCGCTTCTAGTGCAATACTAGAAGGAGAAAATTTGCTTAAAAAAAATGATCCTACTGCAGTAGATCTGAGGAGGAGAAGTGCCTTGTCCATTGAGGCTCTAATACCATATTAAATTGAGCACATAGATCTGTGGAAAAACACACAACTCATAAGATAGATCACATAATTTACTCAGCAATTGAAGAATGAAATAGTGCAAAAATGGATTGTAGCCATGAATGCTTTCATTAATAAAAAATTAATTAGATAATAATTACAATGAAGTACAATTTCTAAATAGCCTCAAGCAATTCGAATCCTATGTGATGAAATTTGAATTGGTTTGACTCTACTTGACTGAATGATTGACTAACCTTGTCTAAATCATTATCGGAGTTCTAAAACATAACTCAAGTGTCTAATTTAGTGTTAATTAAGCCTAACTGACTGTGGTAGGTGAGAAATGCACCTCTCCTGCATGCAGCCATGCAAACCTAGTGCTAAGTGAAGAGGACTAGAACTGAAAGTAACTGACTCCTAACTTAGCTTGACTAGTCACCAACTCAACTCAACTGACCTTGGTTGGTATCATCTCTCCTAGTGGATCCTAATTTGTAGGGATTGATATAGGAGGATCCTAAACTAATGCATGCAAGTGCAATCAGTGGTAGAAGGCCTCAATTAGTGTTCCCCGCACTTTAGTAACTAGAACATGTGCCTCAATTAGGCCAAGTGGACCCAATGGTGCTAGTGACTAAAAATAGACTGGAAGGACTCCTGATTTAGACATATGACCAAATTGGACAAGGGAGGATTAATAATCATAACAAGAAGAAAAAACCTATGACAAGATGGGGCACTTTACATTGTATGTTTTTTCATGCTATTGTTTATTTTTAGTTGTCTCAAATAATTGTTCCTTGGATGCTTCTTCTTATAAAGATATTATAGGCTTTCTACAAGGGATTTGATATTCCAGTTGATAGTCACTTGGTGACCTACCATACCTCAAAAGGAACTTGCAAAGGAGAGTGCTAAAAATGATCAACCCAACAATGATCAACCTTATGGTATTTCCTTTTATAGAAAAAACATACAATATATTCTTTATCATCGCTCTTCACTTTGTGATTGTGATTTTGATGTTGTTTCCTTGATTTTCTAGGTGTGCGTGCGGTTTTAATGGAATATACATCCCTTGGATGATTTCATTCAATCTTCTACATGCATATTGTAGTAATGGTTTGTTTTAAATTTCATTTTCTTTTTCCCTTTCTTAAACAAAAACATCCTTTCATTCATTCCCTCTTTCCTTGAAAATAGTTAACTTGGTGATCTTATCTTAATCCAAGTTGGCTTTGGTGTTTTATCACCAACCCATGCCAAAAGGAACTTACTTAAGGGTTGTGTTGCTTGGCTACTATATCAAATGATAAAAGTCAAATCCAAAGGAAACAGAAACAGCCTACACTACTCTATGCTATATAGAAATGATAAAACGTGGTGTAAAACATAACATACACATCATAAATTTATAGCTTGAAATCCTTTTATATTAATAATGAAAAGAAAAAAAATATGAGCACAACACCTTGGTATTGATTAATGAAAATGGGGACTCCATAGCCAATCCAAGGGATGGATCTTCTTATCTCTAGTGCTCCACTCCAAGCCATTGATGGTGTATTATAGACTCAAATGGTAGAAATAAGAGGACAATATATGGGCATTCTTTCTCCATAGGAAATCCAACAACATAAACTTATGTATAGTAAGTTCAATGATATATGGTAATGACCAAGTGGACTTTATTTATAGGAAATAATGTGGACATATCTCATAATTGTCTCCAATGTGAATATAACCTTTTCATTATTAAATCATGGGATAGTAATAGGTATTAGAGATCAAATAAAATGTTAGATTTAGTAATAGTGTATTGGTGATGTCAAATTTTAGCCACTACACCATTTTGGAAGGCATATTTTTTTTTTATGATTAGTCGAGTTTTTCTTTAGGCCCCACTTTCCATTTTTTAATGAATTTAGTGGGATGGTCGTTCATATATTTTAAGGGAATTCAACACAATGTCTTTTTATGGTCAATTTTAATTTCACCTTATATTTTGGTCACAATACCATGGTAATATGATGATGGAGATGATGCAAAAGGAGCTAACATTATTGAGTTTTATGTATAAAGGAAGTGATGCTCATGAAAAAGTGGTTTAGAAAAATTGTGTGTTAACATAAGCTTTTAAGAGACAAGTTTCATCCACTGACTACATATTACCACCAAAACCTAGGACATATGGGCTACAATTTTCTTGTATCTCTAATGTGCTCTTTGATGTTTTCTATCATCTTGTCAAACCTTGGTAGTTTATCCTTTAAATGTTATTTATCTTATTGAATATAGAAATTAATGGCCCTTAGGTCTTCCAACCTTTATTTTTTTTAGTGATTTAGCCATGCTATGTTTCATTTCTTCTTGAAGTGTCGACAACTTATTCAGGGTTACAAATTCAACCATTCTAATACCAATATGATATCTAAATAGTAGGCCTATTACTAGCCACCCATCTTGCCAACGTGGTTCCTTCACTGTGGAATTAAAAAATTAATGTTTTTATGAATACTATTAGGTTAGGTTCAAGATTCTATTATATATGGATTAACATGTATGCATGTATATCCTTATTCTGATTGGGGAGATTGGATTGTCAACTTTGCATTACCAACGCCAATGCTCAAACAAAGGAATATAATCCACCTGTATAATTCTATATGTTGAATTAAACAAGTTACTCTACATACTAGAGCATGCCAACATAGTTAAAGAACACACAGTACTTGGATCATTTCTCAAACCCAATGTTGTAATTCAATGGCAGTGCCAAATGAGTTCCAAACTATGTTTATTACAATATTAAATCATATCGCTCAAACAATTATGTATCCCCAATTTATAAAATAAGAAATGAATATTCATAGTTGGATAAGGGCCACATAGAGTCTTAAATGTGAATTTCATAGTTGTGTGTAAGTTATTTCATGCTTGAGTTGAAGCTAGCATTCGTTGTAGGTAATGAACTCCAATTGGCGTAGAGATATTAATGAAAATTTGAGTTCTTACTTACGATGATATAATGCTCAAGAACCTAATTTATTCTAGCAATCAAGCAAGTGGAAATTAGCATTGTAGTTACCAATTCCAACAAACACTAATAGAACCGACAAGTAGATTGAGGAATGTAAATTTGTAGCAAGCTATTTCAATTATTCAAACAAGTATAGCATACTAATAGACCCATAAATTAATGGTTTTTGTTGTAACTAATTAGTAATGAATACAGAGAGAGAGTGTGGCAATATTGAGCTGTTAAATGAAGTTAAAAGGAAATTTAGATCTTATTAGGAGAAAATTGAGTTATAGAAGGTGGTTTTCCAATGGACCAATAGTACATTAAATCCATGGTGAATAAATTTCAAGACAATGCGCAATCACACCAATTTAAATGTAAGTGTTGTGCGAAACAATGGGTATTACATTCAAACTGCTATAATAAATTGCCACTACAATAGAAGCAATTGACTATATCAATGCAATCACACAAGCAACTAATCACACATAAACAATAAATTTTACCTTTGAAACCCAATAGAAATACCAACAATTGAAAATGGCTTATATGTATGCTCAAGAATTATTACACACCAGAGCTATACATTCTCAATCAAATATTTTGTGTTTCCTTACTCGTTGACAATATTTTTGCATATTGTTTTTCCATAAATACAATGATTGTTCACCATGGAGAATCTCAAAATCCTCTTGATCCTTAGATCTATGAACATGTTTCTCTATCTCAAGTCCTTACTCATTTCTTGTACTACCCCCTTCTTCCTATGCATCATTTTTTACCATCTCTTTTAGTATTTCTTCATCGAGCCACAAGTACTATATTATAATTCTACCTTGGAATGCAACCAACAAGTGGTTTGTTTCATCTTCTTGTGGCTTGGTTGTTCAAACATTTAAATTCCTTTGTCCTTCAAGATAATTTCCAATGGACCATTATCAAGTTTTGCAAAGAATTATCCTTTGTACAAGACTGAACGGGGGATTATTTAGGATCCATTTCATATAAAAAAACATTTGATTCCAAACCTAAGGAATTAAGATTAAGCATATTAGAGTTCTTCAAAATAAATTATCTATACCTAGAGGATACATTTATGGTCCAAAATTAGTTTATTTCTTGTCTCATTACTTCAAGGCATAAAGGTCACTTAGATGGACCTGCAATTTCCCTTTTGTTTCAAGTTCTCATATGATAGAGGTTTTCCTTACAGAATGATCCAACATAAACTTTGAACTTTGGGAAGATATTGTTTACTTTATATCCATTTCCATGTAGTTGATTATAGCCAAGGGGGTGGGGAGTGAGGGGGAGATAAAGAGAAACCAATCTAATGGAATAACCTTGCTTAACCATATAGGGTCCTCTTGTGATCCCACATCCTTGAGAATCTATTATGCTTTTTCTTTTAGGTGTCACTCCATGAAGGTGTGAATATAGAAATGTGAGCTAATCCTTGAGACTATTAGGTGTGGAGAGTTTTCCACCATATCAACATTCCATATTATTTTGATGGATCACATGTTGAACCAATTCCTAATGCCTAACAATGAAGGAATTTAAGAGACAAGGGTTTGTCCCAAAATTTTGTCTTCCCATTACCAATAAGTTTCCCATTTCCAAGAACCCATGAGATGGCATTGGATAATGGGTCTATGACCTTATATAAATTCCAAATAGAGGAACCATTGATCTCATGAAGGTAATATCTATGTAGATTTCCCTTTTGTGACTTAGGACTGTAGAAACCCTAATCCATGATAAGATTGTCCACTACTTATTTAACAATGTCTCAAATAAAGTATCCCCCACATTTCTCTACTCAGGAGAATACCATATTTCAATCCTTTGCTAGAATCCTTTTGTAATTTGGAAGGGAGTTTCCGAGGACATCATGGAAGTCCAATATTCATATAGTTATTTATATGAACATGGGAATATATATTAAATAATTATATTTATCAGCTTATAGATGTGAGCGTCAATAGTGTATACACCCATTGTTGAGAAACATAAGGCTAGAGGAAGCCGACAACTAATGGATATGAAAGTATTTGAATGCGTTTGAAGGCCCCTTCCACTTACAACTATTCCTTTACAACTCTTCCAAAATTTTGTTTTTAATTACATCATTGTGCCTTATTCATTTTTTGTTTGGTAGAGGAGGATTATTCATAGGTGTTGACAGTGGATCAAGTCTCTCATGGCTTCTTGCTTTGAATCACTACTTGATCCCCTATAGTTGTAGGATCACACCTTGATTGACTATAGGATGACACCTTCATTGAACTTACTAATTGGGGTGTTATAACCACTACCAAAGTAGCTTCCAAAACCACTTTAAATCCAAGCTTCTTACCCTTTTTGGCTACATCTTCCCTTTTTTCCACTTTGGAATATAATATCCTTATTTTCCTTAAATTTTAACATAAAATGAAAAATAAAATCCTTCAAAAAGAAATATGATCATTTGCACCTACTAATCAAGGGAGTTGGCTAATCTCTAGATCATTTGCACCTTTCCAAGCAAGTTTGGTCAGAATCCAATAACATGATTTGTTGTTGAAAATGAGATTTTCAGTGTCAAAACTGCAATTTTTATTGCATAAATGGATTCATGACCTTGGATTACCCTTGGGGCACCCAGATTATGTAATTCCAATCACTGGAAAATACCCTTTTAACAATTTCCGCCGGATTTTGGCAGAAAAACTCATTGATTTTTAGGTGCAAATGGTCTACAGTTTAGCTTACTGTTCCTAAACTAGTAAATTATCCAATGAGTTTTGGCAAGGGACAAAACGATGATGAATGGTATAATCAAACATAACGTTACTTCTGTTGCCAAATTTCTGTGGTGGTTAGTTTCAGAAGATGTCGGAGAAACCACAGAAACTAGTTGACCAAGTCGAGATTTCAAATCCATATATAGGGATGGAGGCCTGGAAGTCAGCATAAGTTGGCTTCCCTCTATTCTAAATCGTAAAGAAAAGAAAAACCCTCCTTATTAACTTCAATTCGTTTCTTGACCTAGGTTTTGGAAAAATGAGCATTTCTAATTTATGCACTTAGACACTCTTTTTTAACTAAGGCCCTCATACCTAACCTTAATTTTTAAAATTAAAATTAAAACCAATTTAGAACTAAATATAAATTAAAATTAAATGGACATTAAATTATAATTAAACATTTTAAAGACAATATAAAGATTTTAAGAAATAACAATCTTGATTTTAAATTTAAGATTAAAATTAAATTAAAAGTAAAACTAAATTAAAATTAAAGTTAAAATTAGAATTAACACTAATATTATAATTAACAATAAAATTATAATTAAAAAAATTAATAATAATATAAAAGTCCTTTTAAAAATAACCATCTTAATCTTAAAAATTAAAATTAAAATTAAATAAAATTTATAATTAAATGATAACTATAACTATATTAAATGATAATTATAACTATATTAAATTTAAACTAAATTAAAATTAAAGTTAAAATTATAATTATAATTAAATTAAAGTTAAAACTAAATTAAAATTAAAGTTGAAATTGAAATTAAAATTAAAATTAAAATGAACATTAAAATTATAATTAAACAACTTTAATAACTATGTAAAGATTTTTATAAAATAGCAATATTTTTTTTTATATTTTTTTAATTAAAATTATTAATCAAATTATTTTGACTTTTTCTCATCTAACTTGCAACCTTATTCTTTTAACCAATTAAACCCTACTTTCCCTACACAGTATTAATGTTTTAGTTCTCATACTCTCTACATTTGAGAATGCGTCCTCTCCACATTTGACAATGCGCCCTAGCCAACTAGTTAGTGTGGTTTCTCTTTCTCCCACATCTTCTAAACATAACTTTACTTATATTCAAGTAGAAGTTGTCTTCCTCTTAAAATGCATGGGTAGGATTTTATATGGATCTTGCCATGAGTAGCCAATACTCTCCGGAAGGCCAAAGTTTGAGCAAACAAGATTGAAGTGTCAAGCAAGCTTCCATTTTTTATCACGTTGAAATAATGTTTACATACATTAAGAGATATGTAATACTATAGTTACCTAACACGTGGTAGGTAAGTTTAATGCCATAAAAAGTTATTTGTTATTTGTTACTTGTTCTTCATACTATAAGAAGTTGTCTCCCTTTAAATGTTAGTTATCTATGCATTAGCTACTAAGTATCCATATATTAAGTTCCAATTATTTTTTATATTTTTTTATAATTATTTATTTAGAATTTAGAAGTATATCCATAAAATCTATCTTATAATCTAAAAAAATATACTTACTTTTTCACCCCAAATTCTAAAAAGTAAGTAATCTATAAATGCATACTTACTTATTTATAATCTATAAATAAATAAATTATAATTATTTATTTAGAATTTAGAACTATATCCATAAAATCTATCTTATAATCTAAAAAAACATATTTACTTTTTCACCCCAAATTCTAAAATATAAACACTATACTTAAACTAGTACACCCACCTAATTTGTGGGATGGATCATGTTGATAGGATCAAATGGTTGAGAGAGAGTTATGAAATAGAACAAAATTTGGAAATATTGTTTTCCCCCATATTCTTATAGTTAGTTCAAGTGTAAGTTATACATGCCTAACTATATTATCCATTTATCAACTCTCAGTTATTTGATATATATATACATAAAACCACCCTAAATATAAATATACATAAATATAAAATGTATCCTATTACTTTTATAGAATATAATGAATCTAAATTTATCCTTAATTATAATCCTTAATGTAAATATCGTCTTTCTCAATTGAACAATGAAACTAATAATGAATCTAATCCTGTCATTAATTAGGATCCCCCATGTATATTCAGTAGTTATAATCTGTAACCAAGCCCAAGATCATGGTTTGTCCTTGGCCTGGTCTTTAATCCAAGTTCTTCGCTCCTCTTTCTGCGAGCATGTGAAATAATAGATTTAAAAGGAGAAACGTGATCTAATGGTTGGTGAACGCTAGGTCCTTTAGAGTGGTAAAAATACTTCTGTATATTTTGCACGTCTAGTTCTGGAAAATAACAACGGCCAGATTTCCAAACAGAAACCCAAAAGTAAAATATCATATGCATCACAGATGCTACAGAAACCTAAGAAAAAATGCCAAATTATATTGACACATTCTCTGATAGATGGAATGCAAAATTATTTTGACAGTTTATCTGCAGATGGAAGACTGAAGATACATAGAGTTCTGTAATGGAATTAGTATGTGAAGGAATATAATCATATATCTATATATATACACAGAGGGCTGTTCGCTTGGAGAACGAAATAAAACCTAATTTCTTAATCCTAGTTACCGGATCATGTGGAGTCTATCTTTGGAAGCGCTCTACCCTCGTCACGGTTTAATATTTCCTGCTGTTTCCGCAACATATACACATTATATATAGTATATACTACCAGCTGCTCAGTGCAAAATGCCTCTCACGTCTTTGCTTGTCCATCCCGAGATTCGACCTTCCGACATTATACCTAGACATGGCAAGCAGCATGAAAACCCTAATTTGTGTAGGAGCCTGTGAGCGCCTGCATGGCCTGGACCTGCATCTTAAGCGCCTTGATGTAGTCCGTGACCTCTTCTAAGAAAACGGGCGTCTCCAGCCGCCGGCCTCCCGGAATGAGCTCCCTGAGGGTTTTTAGACGAGAAGCCACTTTCTTGCTGGGAAAGGTCATTTTGCAGGGCCTGCTATTCTTGGCAGACGCCGATCTGGGGGAATTCACTCTGGATTTAACTACTGATCGCCGTTGGCAGCGGGATTTGTTGGGCTTGAAAAGGTATTTCCTGAGGATCGCCCGACTCCACGCGGTTCGACCCCTCGCCGTCATGGCCAGTGACAGATCCGCAGCTAGTTTCACGGCTCGACTTCGAGTTAAGCCTCTGGTCGTGCGTTCGATTCTTCCATGGCGCAGCACAGAAACGAACTGTCTTATATATTTCCGTTGAAAACCGGCCCTCCATGCGGCTTCCATAGAATCTGAGCAAAATATAAAACCCAAAGTATAATCAAAAGCAATATTTCTGGCGTCCCTGCAGAGTGGAAGAGAGGGAGCGAGATTAGATACACAGAAATGTGCTCGGCTTTTCGTGGGCCTTTAAGGAGGAGAGTAGATTTGAGGGTTCAGGGAATGCCTTAGACATCCAATCACGAATGATCGTATCAAGCACGTTCTGCCAATGTTAATCGCAGGTGAATTGTACGTAGTTTGAAATTGCATTTAACATTAAATGTATTGCGACCTTATCCTTCACATTAAAGATGGATGCTATAAGTGACTCAGAATGTGACTTTTTTTCATGTCAACCAGAGATTCCAACAATGACTAAAGGTGTTTCCCCGCCATGGCCTATCATGATATATTTATTTAATGATGAGAAACCAAGCATAAAACATAAAAAGTTAAATCATTTTTTCTTGAGGTTATAGGTTCAAAATCATGGGGTGAGGTTATTTATTGGCCTGTTGGGATAAGGCTAGAAGGATACGCTATCCTTCCGATAAACGCCCAGGTCTCGATTTTTACTAAATCACAAGTTACTGATATATCTAATTTACCGATAGTTGAATATACTTTTGGAAAGTTGTTGTTTCCATGGTCTAAAAAAAGAAAACCAAACAGGTTTAATCCGGATATACATCACATTTAGTCGAGCTTAGGTGAACCCTTTAGAAAAGAAGGTAAAAGAAGATTAATATATGGTTCGGTGAATCATGTAAGTTTATTAGTATATATATATATTGAGAATAAGATTAATAAATGGTTAGGTGAACTTGGTAACTTTAATAGAATATATGTTTAGGAAAATTGATATATTTAGAGAATAAGATTAATAAACTGTTAGGTGAACTTTGTAAGTTTATTAAAATATATATTTAGGAAATTGATGAATATATATGATTAGAAAGTTATGATTTTTTTTTGGTTAAAGGTTTGAAATGTTTGAAAGCTATTGTATTAATAGATCATTTAATTATGTTTAAAGTCACAATCAAAGAGTTGTAATAATAAAACTAATCACTTGTTTTTGTTAGTTTATTTTACTGAGTTTTAACTTAGTGAAAATATGTCATAGCGTTTTCATTCATGGGATATTAAAGAATACTCTTAATTTTACTCAATATATACAATCACTTACAAAAATCTTTTTGTTGAGCCCTCCTCCTAAAACATATTTCCAATTAAAAACCTTATACAAGAAACTCATTTACAGCCCCTAATACCTATAATCCCCCATACCCTATTCCCCCATACCTGCAATATATTGACCTTATTTTTTATAATTAAAACCCCCCCTTTATGCATGAAAGTGATAAGATCTTGTTCAACAAGGTTAATCTCACGTGGTTGATTTTAGGGAAGATATTGACACGTTGTAACAAGGAAGTATACAAATTATTGGTAAGTTCAATGACACTAGGATTTGGTTTAAATAATTTTTTTTAAATGAGAAATACTTCTTATATTTATAAAACCATATTTACAATCATACATACTAGCGGACTAGAAATTGGGTCTCCACATTACTAAAATTGTAATATAGAAGTTAATCAACTAAATGGGGTCAAACAGTTTGCTTTGAGTTATTAAAACTTTGAGATGAAGAATATGAAAATCTATTTCTAGATAGGTGGTCTAATATAGCCATGAAGAAGGATAATGAGATCCATAAGGGTTTATTTTCATGAGAGAACTTGCTATTACATGTTCATGCATATTTTTAACTAGAGAAGGGCATTGTCTCTATAAACCCTAGTTGGAGCATAACTTAAAAAATGTTAGTGTGGCTAAAATATTGTGAATTCCTGCAAAGCATATTTAAAGCACATAGATTGTGGGTGAAAATGTTCAAATTTTAAAGATGTGAACATTACTACAAACTAGTATATGTCGCATCTATATTTTGATGTTATAGATATAATTGTTGTGGATATGTTTTTGGGATATCCTTGGATTGACTCAGTTGGTACACTTTATATTAATGTGTAAAAGAAGTTTCTGAAACTTTGGTTAAAAAAAGGAAAATCACAATGCAAATTATATTTGTGTTGCTAAAAGGGCTGAGGGGACACATGGAGAAGTTTTTACAACACCTACTAACATATCAAATGAAGAGTTTGAGGTTGAATGAAAAGAGAATTAAATCTATGAAAGAACATAAAAATGGAGAAGAATCCAAGGAGCTACAAGTATCAAAAGAACATAGGTTGAAGAGTAAAAACAAAGCAAAACCATCAACTAAAGTGTGTGTGTGTGTGTGTGCATCCACAATTACCAAGAGAATCAAAATGGAAAGTAGATGAACTAGGAACATGAAGAATGTTGGCCCTGTTTTTCGAAACGACCATAATTGAGGAAGATCACACACAGTATAAGTTGGAAGTTGTAAAAAGAAGTTAGCATCTACAACCATTTTGGGTCCACTCCTTTATCTATATAAAGAACATAATGAAAGTGGATGAGATACAAATAGGAAGAGACCATATAAGGAACCAACATAAGTAAGCAGTGGAACGAGAAGAATCAGAAGACCGTAGTTTTGACCAAGAACATTCTCCTAGTCAGTTTGTGTTTTGGAATATATAATTAGGTCATCAGATTATGGGTTTTGATAATGTATTTGACTCCATGATAGGCCAATTTGTCGATTTTTAATTAAGGTTGTAGAGTCATATTAAGTATATTGTAACATATATCTATAGATGAATATGAACAATTTAGATTATTGGGCCCCTTAAAATTTATGTGTATGCAATGCATGGTGCCATCTAGTTCTTTGCTTTCTATTTTTCACATAAGTATGTTATATGTATGGTTCAATATGTATGATAAATATTTGTTGAAGATAGTCATACACTAGGTTGAAGACATGGACAAAAATGTATGTCATCTATTGGCTAAGAAATTTCACTTTGCAGTACTAGAAAGTAAGATGAAGAGGGTCAAGGTCAGTTAAGTTTTGGTACACTAAAAAAATTACCAATTTATGACCTAGTGTTGTGCAATATTTCACTAATAAACCATACACTTGAAGGTCCAAAACACAACAAAACAATGTGGAAGAACATCATCAGTATCGAGAGAAAAATGTTGATGGAGATGCTACCACTACAAATTCAAAATTACATAAGCCTACTTCAGAAAATGATATGGATGGTGTGAGAAATGACATTGGTTCAATAAACCATAGGGAAGTTGAAGTACATTAACAATCTTCAGAGCATGTGTAATGTCCCAGTTTTGACCCCGTTACATTAGATGTATATGATGTATATAATGTAATGATCATGGTGTGGAGCTAAAGGCCAAAGCCCCACCATTGATCGGTAATGCTATGTTTTGGATTTAATTGTCACCGAAGGTCTATCAGGGCATGCGGCATATAATATGTTGGCCATCATGTAAATATGCATCATAATTAATTAATGGACACAACCAGCTACGGTCGCGGCAACTAAATCGAATGGGGCATGATTTCCTAAGGATAAGGGGGGGGGGTGAAATATTTAACCTATGGTCCAATGAGGAGAAGCCAAATGTCTATGAGAAAACCCATCAAACTGTCAACTGCCTTTCTTGTCTTTTTCCCCAATCATTTATTTCCGCCAGAATGTGGTTGAGTTAGTTATTGCATGGAATGGGAAGAGTATGGGCAAAAGTTCGAATTGGGCAGAGACCCATTTTTGAAAAACGTGTTCTGACTTCCTTGGCAAGGAAAATGCCCAAAAACATATGCCATTCTGCTATGCATCCACGTTTTTTAGTTTTCCTCACGTTTTGGGAGCAGCTGGAGTTTTTCCTGTGTCTTTCATTCACGTTTTTGGTTGCTGGCTTCATTTTTCCCATGGATGGGAGGTCGTTTTTGTAGTGTTGGGGATTGGGTTGTCTTCCTCACGTTTTTGGAGCTGCTGGTGCATTTTCCATTCACGTTTTTGAATTTTCATGTGTTTTTACCATGGCTGGGAAGAGCCATTCACGTTTTTGGCTGTCTCACTGACTGTTGGTCTCACGCACAGACTATTTGGGGCGTTTTCCCCTGCTGTGAGTTGTGCTCACTGATAAGCTTCAGGACTGTGTGTTTTCCCCATGTTGTGAGCCGTTTTTGCTGTTACATTTGGGGCTGTGTAATTCTTTTCTCCTGTTTAAGCTGTGACAGTTAAGTTAATTTCCTGAGTGCAATGGTTGGTCTTTGGACTGTGTGAGGAGTAAGGATTTTGGCTTGGTTGCTTGATAAACCTGGTGTTAGAAACCACACAGGCAGAACTAGAGGGCTGGCCTTCTTCTCCATCACCCCTGAATAGCACTGGAAGGGAATGTAGGGCCTGAGGGACTGTGTAGCAGAGAAGGGACTGATTCCTTGTGTTGGGTGTGGATGGTCATTTTAGAGGTTAGGCTAGTTCTGGTGTGGGTATTCTTGGCTCTGTAATGAGCTCACCAGCTTAGCAATTTGCCTTCTCCAACTCCTGGATGG
>LPNX010997932.1:34907-86114 GCA_001517045.1 Pseudotsuga menziesii | reverse complement strand
GGAATTGAGAGTGATGTGAGGGGGGGGAGGGGCCATATGAGCTTCCACCTTCACATGGTTGGCCCTGTTTAGTAGAGAATATTCAACTATTCTTGAAACAGACAGAAGCTCAATAAGGTAAAATGGATGCATTATTACAATGTTTCTTTCTTATGACCAGATACGTTGTTTTTTTCTTCCAGCTAACTATAGACATGCATTTTCTTTATACTGCAGAGTGAGAATCTTGATGGGATGGAGATTTCTGGTTTGGAAGATCTTCAAAGTCTACATGTTGAGGCATTGACCAAGATTTGCCAAGCCAAGGTATTTGTATCCAGTTAAGATTAAGTTAAGATTAAGATTAAGATTAAGGTTAAGGTTAAGATTAAGATTATTTGTATCCAAATTGCAGTGTATGTTTAACAGATTCATATTTGTTTAACAGATTCATATTCAGATTCATATGTTTAACAGATTCATATTTGTATCCAAATTGCAGTGTATGTGCTCGTAATTAATGTTAGTTGTATAAATGCATTGATGTTTAAAATGTGTATTGTTCTTCACAAAACATAAAGGAATATATCTTCACATGAGGAGGTTCCACCTCGAATGCAGGTTTTGGATTTCATATGTTTAACAGAAGATTTTGGAAAGTGACTTCATAAGCATTGGTACCTTGTTGAAAAATAGCCTCCAACATGACAATACTATCAAATATTCATGGGTGACAAAGTTGCTCAACCTAGTTGGAATGTATGAAAATAAAACTTGAAACTAAGAAGACAAGTTAACAACTTAACACACTCATATAGGCTACTTTGAACTCTCTTTAGAATCTTCAAAGTGAAAAAACAAGGAAGACTACATCAGCAACCTGCCAAGCTCCTTTGTCCTCCATGAGATCTTAATTGGTCAAAATCTTTTCACACCACATCATGAACTATTCAGAATTTCTTGCAACAATGAACTCACCTCTATACAGGGATAACAAAAGTATATCAAATCTATTAAATAACCATTGAAATCTGCACTAACTCAGAACAGCCCAACATGAGTACAATCTCATTGATATTGAAATCCAAAACCAGTGGTGCATGAATCAGCCCATCCAAGTCAACTCCCTCTTCCTAGTATAATCCTCAGACAACTGGAGTAGGAATCTCAACAAGGTCAACTACCTCTTGCTGAGAGAATTTAATCACTCACTTCTCTCTATTGATGTGAATTAATAAAACCTATACCTTTTCCTTCTCCTTTATAGACTAAGTCAAACCCTAGTTAACTAGTGCACCTCCCTGAATGGATATAAGAGCCAATGAGGAATGTCGCTCAACAAGAGAATATGCTAGGAATGCAATCCTTAGAAGATGAACACAAAAATTTGTGCCATTGATGCTACATGAAGGTCTAAAAATTTGTTGCAAGATGTGCAAAAAATGGGTAAGATTGGAGATTTCTTGGTTTACATAGGCATGCGGGTGATTGGAACTGGTTACAGCTTGTCATGTTTGCATAGATTGTCAATTTTCACAAGTTTTGACTTAAGTCTGATGTAGCAAGCCAATGCTGCCTTGTTCAGGTTAGATTTGACCTAGTTTTGGATTGGGGTTGAGTTAAACGTTATCCATTGTACAGTCAAATTAGGGTTTGTCCTTTTTTACATTTGACCGTATTTTTAGATACCCATTATGGTGAGCAGCCTTGGTGTCAAATCATAAGTCATTCTGAGAAGTTTGGTTTTCAGGTCTTAGAGTTTCTGTTGCTTCTAGATGGAAGGCACATGGAATATTTTCTTAATAGGAAATATATAACTAGGAGGCAACTGATAATATGATCTGTTCTATCATATCAAATGTCGGATATACTATAGGCTGTACCATAATGAACACCTTATTCATGTTTTCATTTCATCATTTTGAGCCATGAATTCCCCTGTCTACCAGTTAATGGACCATAAAGTTTCCCATCACTTAGATAATACGATTTAAAATAATTTCATCAAGGTTTGGGCTTGTTTTATTTAACTGTTGGCTCTTAGGATAACCCAAGTGAACCCCACATGGAAGACTGGGCTGGCTAATGGCAAAGGCCGACACAGCTAAGACGAATTCTAATCCTAAGGATTTTCGCCATTGATACTTTGCAATAGATCCATCTCTTGGACTTCTAGTTAAGTTTGACTCATTTAACAGTACCTGCTACCATTATTACCTGTGAGACTTACTACACATTCTCTAGGAATTTGTAGTATAGTGAATATCTAGTAAATAAAATCTGCTGATTATTGGTGAAAAACTCCTATTGGAATAGTTTTATGATATAGGCTTATGGTATTCTTGGGATAGGCTCCATCCCAAGAGGTTCTGGAAAGAATTCATTGAAATTCAGGTGTCATTTTTTACATGAAGTTGTTCCAGCTATTAGGGAAAAATTCAAGGTAAACTAGATTTGAACCTCTCCACCTGGGATAGTACTCAAAATGGAAAACAAAATCCTTTTTAAATCAGAAAGGAACCTAAAAAATACAGATAAATTATATAAAAATTCTATTACAATGGTTGCCATGCAATACTTGTGTTTGTAGTCCTCAACGTATCCTCAAATACCAACTAAGCAAAACTCAAAGTCAACAAAACACAACTCATAATAGGTAAACCCTGCCCTTAGTGGGAACTGTAGATGTTCACAGTTGACCAATCAATCAATACATGCTTAAACTATAGTTTAAACCACAAACTTATTCATATCAAGGATAGAAAAAAGCGCAGATCCATGGGCAGAAGGGTTAAACCTTAGTTGGGAAATATGTTCCACGTCCTAGTTGGATAAGCAGATGGGTGTACCCTTTGCTTGCCAGTGCTGCTTTACACTGGATAGTGTCAACTGCCTTGACAAGGGTGTCAAAAGAAGTAGTACCAACTGTCACAAACACTGTTCCCTCTCTTTCTGTGTGTGCATCCATAAGTGCCCTCACTTCATCTAGGGAAAGTGCCAACCACAAATAGTATTCTGTGCTGACAATGATACATCCACTTAACATAAATCAGAAGTTTACATTAAGTCCTGTCACCTGTCATTCATTGATTGAAAGAGAAAATGTCAAGCGAGAAATAGCTTATAGATGCTTTCTATGTCAAAGTTCATGCATTAATATTTCATACCACTATCAAAATTTGTTTATTTAAAAAGAATGAATTCAGGGGTCAGCAAATAGAGTCATTATAACTAAAAATTGTGAACTGAGAATAACAACTTTTTTAATATTTTTAATTTCCTGAGGAATATAGGAATTAAAGTCATTCTTGTAATATCTAGAAACATTTGTTTAATCAATTATTATGTATTCATTCTTTTAGAAAGGCAATCTAATTATTCATTTTCATTTTTAATTTGTGACATAGTTTTGCTTGTTATTGTCAATGGCTTTCCTTCTTTAATTTTCTGTAAGCTATTATGGCCTATAAAAAGCTATAAATGAGTTGAACATTGAAACTTGGAAAATTCAACATACTAATATAAACTTGGGTAATATTGGTGCAGGTCTACTCTAGATGTATTTTCCGATTTTTTGGTGTACGCGGAGACCTGTACTCATCTTGTGTGCTATCAGTTGCATCTCTATGTTCTTGGCTGAAATCTTCAGTCAATTTCATGGAACTACCAAAATTTGAGGAGAATATTGGTTCAATGAAAGTTAAAGATAGTTGTCATTCTACTGAAGAAAAGAAAGGCAGAGAGGAGACATGCATAGTGTGTTTGGGGGTTTTGAAAATGTTATCTGTCAATCAGATTCAAGAATTGACAACATCCAAGGGTACAGTCAATAACATGTTTGAGGCTGCAGTTGCTATATTGGAGACGCTTCAACGTGAAGGTCATCAATTCAATAGTTTTTGTCTTGAAGTTTCCATTCTACCAGTGCTTCTTATACGAGACCATGCTCTTTGGTAATCTTCTTGTCCATGCAATTTTATTTCAGTTTTGAATACCAATACTTGTGCTACAAATTGACCATTTTCCTCAATCATTATTGATAGCATGTGACCTCTAGAAAAACATAGCAGCTAATGACCTTATATAGACAGGGTATTCATAAGGCTCTATCCACTGATGTGTTTGTTATTTCCCTCCTTAAGTTGGAGCTAATAGCAACTGCAAACATAAACCTTACATAGACATATATTGTGATTTTTTTTGGGTCATCAATGGCCTCTGCAAACATAAATATTGAATGGACAGATGTGTTTTATTCTGGATCATTGTATCTGCTATTTTTATTGATTATGTTATTATTCCATCATTGAGGAAGTTTGAGACTGGATTTGAAAGAGGTGGGAAAATAAGAGAGCATGCTATGCTGGCCAAAACATTAGGAATTAGTAAATTATTTGTTGTGGTTAATAAAATGGATGATCCTTTAGTTGAGTGGGTCAAGGATAGCTCGCCCCCCCCCCTTGTTTTGCAACAGCAGGCCTCAAACAGACCCTCAATCTCCCTAGGAAAGGCCTTCTCTCATCTCAGCGAACCATTAAATGCATCTGGGAAGCCTTAAGGGTTGACTCCCAACCTGCTGCTCCTGTTTCAATATCTCCACAGTATTTACAGACCTAACTTCACAGAGGATTCAAACATTTAACAAATCCATACTTTATAAGTTGCATGTATTGAGGTCTGACCTTACTGTTTTGGGAATTATTAGATTAGTTAAATATCAGGGATGGATAAGTTTGAATGCTGGTTCTATCATTTGTAATGAGGTGAATGGTGTACTGAATGTCATGCTGATATTAACCTGAGTACAAAATTGTGAGCATTGATCTACTGCCATATTTACTCTTGTCCAAAAACTACTAATGCTGATATAACGCAGGAATAGAGATATTGTTGAGTTACACTAATATCTTATTGCAGTGGTTTGAAGTAGACAATGTTTGCAAATCATTGACAACAATTTTCATATGTCACTATATTGGTAAATGCAAATAACAGCACTGCGGCAATTAATGTGAAATAAAATGTCTATGGCAAGATAACTACAAATTCTTGATATATGCATGTGCTTGTTGCTATTTCAGAGTAACTGGATAGATAGAGCTAACAAAGGGTTAATCTATGATACATGCTTGTTTCATAAAGCATTCCTGCCTACTTTAACTCCTTGTTTGAGGCACTGATCATTAATGTAATTGTGTAGAGATTGCCCTTGATTTTCAAGTTCGCAGGTAGTAAAGGGCTTTCCCCTTCAAGGTCAACACTCTCCTAATTATTTTTGTTCTTTGGACATTATAGTTATGGACTCTTGCCCTGTATTTTTGTGATGGCTCAGTTATTAAACAGTTTCGTTCATTAAAGTGGTATCAAAGTTAACTGTATCTGATTTGTTAATCTCTTCTTTAGTCCATGATCACTTTTAAATTATTATTGGCTAATTCAGTAATTTGTTTCTTGTAATGGAGGCACATGCTTCAAGGTCCATGGAAAGAAGCTAGTGCTCCAGTAGTCATGTTACAAATTGATGATGAAAATGTTGAGAGGGAGGCAGTGACTATAGCACTAGCTTACTTTTATGGACATCATCCAAAACTCAATGACAGCAATGCATTCTGTGTTCTTAATCAGCAAGGACCTGGTAGGGTATAGTTACTTGAGTTGAAGGTTCATAGGTATTTTAAACATTTTCCTAGGAATAACATTGAATCATATGTTGTAGTCATCATGCAATGACTTTGTAGAATCCCTTGCAGAATGACATTTCTGGAACAAGTGCTGCATTGGAATTTTCCGTTCTCTCTCTCAAGGCAAGACTCTATTCCTTAACAATGGACTTTTGAAGGATACTTCATTTCATTTGCTTCTCTGTTTTTCTTGATAATTTTTTTTATACATGGTCTCATAAATTGATGCTTCTCAATTGTTGATTTGGCAGGTTTACCAAATTGGTTTCTTACATTATGTAGAATTTTACATGAACAGGTTGAGCATATACTAGTTATTGGTCACAGTACTGTACTAATATGGAGAATTTCAGAAAATAGGGTAAAAAATGTTGGTTAGCTTTTTACAAAATTGAATTGAAGAACCCTCTACATTTTTTTCACAAAAACAGATGGCGAAATACCTTGAAATTGACATCACAGAGAGGCAATTTGATGAGAATTGTGACTGAAAAGCATAACAGGTAAAATCAGTGCTAAGGTGGGTAAATCAATCTTGTCTAAATGCTGCAAATCCTAGCTAAGTGGGCCTACTGTAAAGTCCCTTTTGGGTTCCTCTTGATTTGTTTTGCTCTTTTATCTTTGGGGATTGTTTGTCAAACTAGATTTTAGATCTATAATGGACATGATCATTAGTAAAACTTGGGCAAAATGGAATAGGACCCTGACAATACTCAAACCAAGGATACCCGCTATACAAATACCTTGGCACTCCTTTGGCATATGAAAACCCTTTTGGGTTGTACGATCACCGATAACGCCAATGGTTAAATCAGAATGGAGGATAATGCCCCTATCCTTAGTGGATGGAACACTTGGAAAATTAGCTGCAAAGTATTCTTAAAGGACAAATGGAACATAATTCCAAGCTGAATGTGCTAGTCACAAAGCTAGGAAAAGTCTTCCAACGAAATGCGGCCCCAATAAACACGTGACTCCTTTTCGAAACTGATCGTGGGACAATCAAGCATTGCAATTATTGATTCTCAGGCCATAGGTTCCAAGGTAACACCTCAAATCATCATTCTGGATGACCATTAGTCTTTTCCTGATTCTCCTAAAGGAGAACTCCATGTCTATCTGGTTAGTTGATTTTGTTTTAAAGTCATATATTTTAGCGATTATGGTCAACGACCCCAACCCATGGGGAAGTAGGTTCTTCTATTTTCAAATTAGGATCTATACAGACAATAAGATAAACAATAGTGTCAGTCTTAAATTTTATATTCCTTTCAATAGCAATCATTATAACTGATAATTAGTTCCTAAAGTTTAAAGAAGTAACTGATTTGGTTTTCCCAATGAAAATCCCATCACTCTTGTAACTATATCTTCTCATTTTGATTAATATAAACTTCTCATCCTGAACTTTACACACATAGTAATATTACACTTGAACACTTACATTACATTTCCTTCATACTGAATTATAATACACAATAATTTAAATCCTTATATCTACTAATAAAAAACTATAATTCGATTTCCATTCAACCTTTAAATTTTATATTTGGAGATAGTCAATTATATATATGTTGTTTGCTTTCATGGATTTATACTTTGTTTTTGATGGGTGGATTTTGTTTTTATTATAATTTGATTTCCATTCAACCTTTAACTTTTAGGTTTGGAGTTAGTCGATATGTTGTTTGCTTCCATGGATGGGATGATCTAGGTTTATCCTACAATTAGTTCACTGTCAGTACTATTGGCCTTTGTCTCCAAGAAGGTGGGGGCGTCATAGTCGCTAGCATTTCCACAGCTGCAGACTCTGTTGCAGCTGCTGGGAGGACAATGTTGCCCAAAACAGCACCCAAGCTTGTTACCAAAGTCATCCATTGGGGTGGGTCCCTTATTGTTGAATTTGGGGAATTTTACCCTTGTGAGCATTCTTTTGATGCTATAAGGAGTGTTGTGAATGGATTAAAGAGACCCATCTCAATAACATCACTCTCTTTTCGTATTATTGTGTAAAATCCCTTGCAAAATCCATATCCTTACCTAATGTGAAAAATGAGACCTAGAAGCAGTATTTGAATATTTTTCTATGAATTTTGAAAATCCTTTTCCCCTAAGGACACCATTTATATACTTTGTTCCTATTTAATAAATCAACTAGTATTTTCATTATACTTAGTCTTATGTAAATAATATTGGTGTGTTCCCACCCTCCTTTACTTACAAAAAGGAGAAGAGATACCAAGAATCCTATCCAAATGCATGACTAATTTATAGTAGACAATAGAGGATCTAATATATTTTATATTGAGTGAGATTTTTTATCTTTTGAAAGAAATTCCTTCAATCACCCTAGGTTCTAGAGCTCCCTCACAACACTGAAGTTCCTATGATGAAGAATACACCACTGGAAATATTTCTGAATCCTGTGATTTTACTGTATAATTATTGGAAAAACCATGAATAAAAATAGAATACCTATAGTATATCCAATATTATTTTAGGAGATACTAACTCAATCACATATATTAAAACCAAAAAAATTAAAACTAGGTGCAAATTCTAGGATTTACAAACCAAAATCTACCTATTTCCAACTTGCTCCAAATGGCACCAAGCCTTCACTATTTTTATATATAACACAATGTATAGGTTTTCATAACCTAAAAGGACTTAGACAAGGTTGAACCACAAGGATTTAATTCATCATTTTGCACATTTTAGAGCACATCACACTTGGGCAGACCATTTGGGTAGACCCCAAATGACCGAAGGCAATTTCCCTAGGAATTATGTGGAGAATCTTCTGCTTCTAGAGAAATAATGGAAGTAACTATATAGTAGCAAGGTTATACATATCATATATGAAGACACTTATTCAACTTATAGACTCATTAAAGGTAAAACTCAAGAGAGATACAAGACTAGGTGCTCAAACATACATAAATTGGAAACAAGACACTGCTTTTCCCAGGTTTTCCATACACAACCCAACCAACTTTAATTTCCTCTAGGACTTGGTATTTATACCCTAACACATCCTATATGTTCAGTATGAACCACATAATGAATCCTGAATTTCTTACATAATATTAGTAATAGAGAAACTGGGATTATTTGCCATTATTTGCAGTTTCACATATGAGAGTAAAATATGAACAAGAAACTATGGGAAATAAAATAAGAATATATTATTAATAATGGGAAAATTTCATATTATTCATGGGTGTATTTATATGTTTACAATACATAAGAATATGATACAATATATAGATAAAGAAAGCTAGAGATTTGTAGAAGGAAGATAGACAATTTTTGCTCTAAGAAGAATTTGTTTGCTTACAAAGTTTTTATTTTCTAGTGGAACTAAACCCAAATATTCATATCTGCACCATAGGGTGCACCCTATACTTGATACAAAGTTTTTATTTTTTGGTGTAACTAAACCCAAATATTCATATCTGCACCATAGGGTTCACTGTCAGTACTGTTGGCCTTTCTCGCCAAGAAGGTGGGGGCGTCATAGTCGCCAGCATTTCCACAGCCGCAGACTCTGTTGCAGCTACTGGGAGGACAATGGTGCCCAAAACAGCACCCAAGATTGTTACCAAAGTCATCCATGAGGTAATACTCCTACTTCTTTTAATCCTTTGAAGTTCTTGTTAAGATTATTGATATTGAATACAAATATATTTGTTTGGAAAAATTGTGTAAATTCTTTAGTTGGTACCCAAGAAGGGTGAAAGAAGAGTAAGGAGCTCACATTGTATTTAGGTCTTTATGGAGTTACTAATTATCCTTCCTTTTGGAATTACAGGATCAACACAGATGTGGAACTTAGACAATCCTTCCTCTAGGAATTATGGGATCAACACACGTTCTTGAGTACCAAAGTCATCGGATCTATTCTGAACCGAAGTTCAAGGATGATACAATCCTACCACATTCACAGGGACCGAGATCTTTGGATACATTTTGAACTGAGGTTTAGGGATGATGCAATCCACCACTTTCATGGGTGTTGAGTCCTCCAGATACATTTTGAACTGAGGTTCAGGGATGTTGCAATCCACCACTTTCACAGGGGCCGAGACCTCCAGATACATTTTGAACTGAAGTTTAGGGATGATGCAATCCTACCACTTTCACGGGGGCTAAGACCTCTGGATACATTTTGAACCAAGGTTCAGGGATGATGCAATCCACCACTTTCACATGGGCCGAGACCTCTGGATACATTTTCAATCGAATTTCAGGGATGATGTAATCCTACCACATTCACGGGGACTAAGGTCACTGGATCACTTTGGGATAGATGTCCCAGGATGATACAATCCCTCTTAATTCTCAAGGACTGAGGTCTCCGGGTCACTTTTGGGTAAGTTCCCAGGGATGATACAATCCCACCACATTCTTGATGACCAAAGTCACCGGATCACTTCTGGACATATGTCCCGGGATGATACAATCCCTCTTCATTCTCGAAGACTGAGGTCTTCAGGTCACTTTAGGGAAAGTGTCCAGGGATGATACAATCCCACTGCAACATCAATACTCCCCCTTTCGAGGAAGGTCTTTCTGAACCACACCAAGCTTGTCTCGAAAGTGTTCGAACTTTACCTGAGACAGAGGCTTTGTCAGCGCATCATCATCTAAACCATCTTCATCTACATCTTCAGTATGTGGATATTGAACTATCACCATCTGTATCTCTAGTATGTGAGTACTGAAAGCATCATCAGGTCAACATCATTTGCATCTACAGTATGTAAATACTGAAACATCATCATCTGCATCTTTATCTTGAATGTAGAAATACTGGATTTCTCTGTGTTATGACGAAACACAGGGTTCTCTGTTATCACAACTCTTGTTATCACATAGAATCAATGTAGTATCCATCTTCAGTTCAAAGAGACTTGATATCAGCTTCCGAAGCCATATGGATTCACAACTTAGTAGAGCAATCTGCTATGTATTTTGCTTCAACCATGCTACGAGAAACACTGGACTGTTTCCTGCTAAAACATGAATTCATAGCAGACCCCAAACAAAAGCATCTGAGTAGCCATACAATCTATACTCATGGTTACCATCATAATATAGACCAAATTCTATAGTCCCTTTCAGATGTCTCATCACATGCTTTGCAGTTACTAGGTGAACTCGTCTTCATTGAACAAGATATTGACTTAAGGTGTTCACAGCAAAACAAATGTCTGGTCTGGTATTTGTTAAGTACATCAATGACCCAATGATCTGTCTTTAATGAGTCATATCCACTAACTATGATGATTCATCAGCTAATAGCTTCAGGTTGGATTCCATGGGTGTGGCCATGACTTTGCATTCCAACATATTGAATCTCTTCAATATCTCTACTGCATACTTTCCCTGGTTGAGAAAGATTTCTTCTGAACTTTTCCATACTTCCAGACCTAGGAAATACTGCATTAACCCAAGGTCTTTCATCTCAAATTATTTTGCTATTTTCTTCTTGCTTTCCATGATTTGTTTCTCATTTCCTGTCAAGGATAAGTCATCCACATATAATAACACGGTGACAATTTCATCTTCTACAACCTTGAGATAAAGGTTAGGATCAGCTTTATTCTTGGTAAATCCCATGCTTGACAAGAAACTATCTATTCTTCCATACAAAGCTCTGGGAGCTTGCTTCATTCCATAGAGGGCCTTCTTCAACTTGCATACGTGATTCCATCTGGCTTCAACTTCAAATCCTCGTGACTATTTGATGTAAAACTATTTCTCAATCATACCATTAAGGAAGGCTTGTCTTTACTTCACCATGGAAGAAACTACCATGATAGTTCTGAAGGAAGTGTACCCTACTTCTTGGAGTAAGTGTCTCTTTAGAATTAATTCCCTTTTTCTAAAAGAAACCTCTGGCCATAAATATTGCTTTATACTTCTCGATACTTCCATCAGCTACATGCACTATTTTGTATATCCATTTGGAGGATACAATAATCTTTCCTTTTGGTTTGGGAAGTATATCCCATACATCATTCTAGTATTCTTTCATCATAACATCTTCCATGAGTTCGTCTTGTTAGATCACCAACATATCCTAGTCTTCTGCATTCAACTTTGAAGGTTGGAACCCACTTTACTCTTGGTAAAGTATCCATCCATCAAGAAGCTATCCATCATGTCATACCATGTCGAACTCAGATATCTTCTGTAGTCACTCCCCCTGAAGTGGAGTATTATCTTCCTTCTTCATTCTGTATAGGTGGTTCTATGCTTGATATATACTAGTCATTAGAGTATATCATGTCATAGTCTATTCTTTCTGAGCAAATCATGAACCTTTCTTTGTACACTTCTTCTTGTAGATCCATATGGAGGATACTATTTACTTCCCTTTTATGTCTTGAAATCATATCGTATACATCATTCCCCATGATCAACTGTTATTATTTGATCATAGTTTATTTTATAGCATTATTTTCTTCATCTTGAGTTATCTCTCATACCCATGGTGGTATTCATCCTTTGAGGTGGATCTACCACTCTCTGAAGCTCTTTCTTCTGTCATGGTGTCTCTGACCCTGGGAGCTTCAGATTCATGTTTATTGAATTGTCATCACTTGTTCTTCAGAACAAGTCTCGTCCTTCTTTTCTTATAGGAGGTTGTATAGGACCTTTCCTACAATTAAAATGCACCAGTTGCATGGTTATAACTATTTCATAAAACATATGCATAACGACAAATTCTTATGCATCATGCAACTATTCATCCATATTTCATAGAAACTTTCTAGATGCCTTCTATCTCTACCATGACATCATTGAGATTGTGCATCAATCCAATATGTTAGAAAAAAGGTTTGATAAGTAGCACTCAAGAGTTGTATAGTGCCATGAGCTACTTACCCATCACATGCATATTAGTAGTATTAATGTAAACAATCTATCATGCATAACACATCAACTGAATACAATCAAATGCATAACAAAACAATATCATGAAATGGCAATTGAATACTTATCTTTTATTTGTTTCGTGGGTAGACTCCATCTTGATCATTCTACTTTATCATCTTCTTCATTCATGAAATCATCATTTCTTATCCAAATGATAAGATGAATAATAGGTTCTTCAAGAATTGAGTTTTTCATATTCCTCATCGCTTGAGGGATCTTCTTTGAATGGTGAGAGCTTGATATTCAATTGCTCCCATCTTCTTCTTCTCTTCTTATTAGTCGAGCTGAAAGTAATCACTTACTTCTGGCATACATTCTTCACATGAATGAATCCCATGATCCTGGGAGGCCATTCAAAGTGGCTATCACCACTTCTGCATACTTCTTCTTCTACCGCTTCAAGTTGTTCTGTATTCTGGATCTTCACATTCTTCAATTGTTTTCTCAAAGCCATCTTATGATTTAAGTTCTTATCTTCAAATAGATTGATCAAGGAATCAAATATCTTTGGTGTCTTTATGGAAGACACTTGTGGTATAATTTGATTCTTGATTGAATGAACAATGATCTTCTTGGCCTTGATCAAGTTCTTCTTGTGTAAGTCTTTGAGGCTCATCTCCCTCTAGAACTGGAACCTCTCTATTCATGTAGGTGTCCAATTCATTTTCTTCAGAGATATCAAATACTTACATGCTTGGAAGTTTTCAACTTCACCAAGCTTATCATCAAGGTGATGTGATAGATCATTTTGAAATGAGAACCTCAAATGCAAATAGCAAAAGATTAGATCTTACCGATTTGAGGTGTCCATCCTGCTTCCAGAGCTGCCTGATCTAGGGTTTGTCAAAGAAACCCTAATTTTAAAAACTTGGAATCTTTTAGATATGATTGAATAGAAATATATATCTCTTCAAATGGAGCTGTCCAATGTACTCTTTTTCTGAAAACAGTGGAGGGAAGCTCCCGGAACAGGAAGCCCTAGTTTTCCAATTTCTTCTGCAGAAATGCCTGTTATTGTTTCTGTGATATATCTGAAATTACTACTCCTCTATGTCTGAAATTTATCACTATGGTAAAATCGCATGTCCCTGATACAACAACACAAGTTTCATCAGAATTGGTTTCACCAATTTTAATTTATGATCATTTTCCCAAGGTGACCGGTTACAGGATTGTTCAGAACGGTGCAGTTGTATGGTGCCACGTGTCACCGGTTCATCTTCAGGTTCTGAACTTTGGATCAAAGAAATTAAAGGCTATGGTATTTCTGGAACATCTTTAGGAATTCCATTTGGACCTCTGTATCCCATTCTACAACAATTCTCTCCAGGTGTCCTATTTAGGGATGAATTCTGGAAGAGGCTGGAACCCTAACTTGGAGGGATCATATCTCCCAGAATATAGTGAATCAGAGGCTGAATTTTGGACACAGTGTAAATCAGGATTGTATCTTCGGCCTATGAAATTTTCAACTCCTGATCCTTCTCCAATCTCAGGATATAGAGAATTCACCAAAACTTAGCAGTTTTAGTATTTAGGGTTTTTTCAGATCGTGGTCAAACTAGGGTTTGAATTTCCCATAGTTTCACCCAACCAAATTTCTTGATCCAGGTCTCTAAACTTCAATTTTGATGAGGATAAAAATCCTATGCTGGGCTCACTAAAAAATTCCTCTTCTGTAGAAATCCCTAATTTTCCGCACCAAAACTGAAAATGCTCGTATCGAATTCTGCTTCAACAGAAAGATGCGCCCTTCAATGGAGATTCAGTATAGCATTCTTTTTCTGATCGATCATGGATAGATACCCAAAAAAAAAGAAGCCATAGATTCTTTAGCTACACAATGTCTTCTTTCAGGGTGGCTCTAATACGATGTTAAATTTTCATATGCTTAGCTAAGACATCAGTACTTCATTTCATTTTCATAACAAAAGCATATAAACAGGATCACTGAAAGATAGACAAGCACAACCATACAAAAGGAACACAAATATTTATCCTGGGAAAACCCTAAAGGGAAAAACCTAGCAAAAGCTTCCTTAATATAGATGCCTAGATAAAAGATAAAACTAGCAAGGAGAACAGAGCCTGGTCCTCCTCCTTCTCCGGCTACTTCTCTTCTCCACTAATGCGTTACACAAGTGAGAGTGTGTGCTCCAAATGAGGAGAGCTACACCTCTATTTATATTCATCCGTTCACTTCAATTAACTCATCCGACATGTAGGCTCGAGTTAATCACGTAGTCTCGAGTTACACATGTAGGCTCAAGTAACAACACTGGGGTGCTAATGACCCACCTTTACAATTAGAGGGGACAACCTCATGACTCTTATTAGTTCTTCCGATTAGAAGCATCGGGGTACAAGATAATACAAATGGTTCTTCTGATAGGACCATCGGGGACCACGAAAGATACATATAGAATATTCTTTGAAGTTACAATATTTCAACACACAAGACTAATTGAGATGATATATTCCACATTGTGCAGCAAGGTGTTACCTCAAAATGTACTAGAGAGCTAAAATGTCACATAAAATTAATTTTCATTTAAAAAATACTAAATCAAAACTAATGATGTGCATCATGAACATAGACGCACCGATGCATTTTTATAAAGGCACATAGTCCAACTTATATTTAAAATAAATTAATTATTCTGAAATTGCTTTATCTATAAGAAGCACAACAATCTGTTTATGTTTACGAAGATGCGTCAATGTGTTGCAACATCTTACAACACACCATTCTAGGGTAAAGTATAAATAAAAAAATAAATGGCTAACTTTTCCCCATAGTAGGTTTTCCTAGGGTATATATTCTTTTTTGGTTTGGATGTGTGGATGTGTTATTTTTGTCCATCTGTTTTCCTCTCAGTTTCAATTTATTTCATCATTTTATAAAATTAAGCTAATAAAAATGACCCTGAAATCTCCAATAAACATTCCATAACAAAGGGCTTGTAAATGGTTGTAAGATATGTTGTGACAAATTATTCTAGTTGTATATCTACTTACAATTTAAACAAATTAACTATCTAAATGGACCATAAATAAAATGATTACTATGTAAACATCAGACCAATGTCATTATATTAACATTAAGATCTATGATGTAAGACTTATGTTTTGATGTGGGTTCTATGAAAAATACACAACTTGTTTTTGTTATGAGATGCAATGTTTATCTTGCTAAATAAATGAAAAATTGGTAAGTTCATGTTTATGTTCTTGTGATGTATATGGATAATGTATTCATTATTTTCTTTACTACTCATGCTGTAAGTTTTGGTAGCTTAAAAGATTATAATGGCTAATTAAATTATGTATTGCACGCCACACAAAATATTAAATACCATAAAGATAAATTAATCAAAAGCTATTAGATATTTATGGGTGAAACTTCTTTCTTTTGGATGGTTGAATATGTCAACATACCAAATTATTGTGGACTTTTATTGGCCATTTTTTTTTAAGGATCCTTGGTCTCTAAAAGATCCAACGACAAGGAAAACTATATATTCTAAAATGTTAGCTCTATACATGGTCTTGTACACTATTTCCAACTATATATTCTAAAATGTTAGCTCTAATGTGATGTACATGGTCTTATACACACTATGGTTTTAAGAACAATGATCTCATTTTTTTAAATTACTTATTTTACAAACTTTTTGTTTATTTTATTAAATTACTTATTTTACAAACTTTTTGTTTATTTTATTAACTCTAGAAGTTTCATTAACTCTAAAAGTAGTGCACCTCATAACATTATGAAACTATGTGTTTAATGTGACAATGAGCATAGTCACGTGTTTATATATTTTGTACACACCATGTGGAATTTTTTTTGAAGTTTTGTATCTTACAAAATTCGAGCATGTGACACAATATTTTGAATTATTATTTTTTATGAGTTTAGATATGTAAACACATTAACAAAAGGGTTATAATAGCACATTAGTTTGATTCATGGTTTGATACATATTATATGGAAAAAAACCTATGCTAAAACATTTTCCTATATGCCTATGCTAGAAACCTTTGTTAGAAGAATAAAGAAGGGGATGCTTCCACTAAAAACTTCATTAAATGGTTATTTTTCTTATAGCATCATATGTATATTTGGGGTTCTCTTCTATAAATCATGCTTTATCTTGACTCTAATAGTAAAATCCAATTCGAGGAAGGGATATGCATCGCTCACCACTCTTGAAAAGTAATGCTTTTAGCTTTAATTTTAGGGAATTTGATCTAAGATATCACTCTTTCATTGATTGGTCATACCTATATTCTTAAATGGGTGTGAGGTTTGGAACCATCTTGGAACCAACACTAACTAGATGGAAGCACCTACTCCCAAATATATTTTCCAGCACCAACCATATGAAAGCATCAATTTGTGTCTTTGTATTGTCCATCACTGACTCCCTCTCCTTGTATTTTCCATCATCTAATGTAAGGAAGCACTGACTCCCTTTCATTTCATTTTCTAGCACCTACCAGAAGGAAGTATCAACTCCCATTCCTCGGCCCTTCGTACCTCCCTGAAATGAACAAATTATGATTGAACTATGTAACAAATATAAATGTTATAAATATTAACATTTAATACTAAGTAGGTTAATTAGGGAAAGAAATTAATTACTCAAGAGGTGACTTGAAAAGTCACCCCCCTTACCACTTAAGGGATAAAATACCCGACACTAATTCTTGTAAAACATCTCTTTATCTATCCACTTATCAATATATATTTGTCCTATTAATGGCTTATCAAATATTCTAGGTGTTTTGGCAATATTGATTGTGTGAAGTGAATAAATATTTGCTTCATTTGGTATCAGAGCAATACCGAAGATATTTTTTTATTATTACGAATCATAACAAAACATTGATTACAAAGATTAAAAAACCAAAACACAAAGTAAGAGGGGACACTCCGGTGAACACCTCGAAGGAAGAATACTGGAAAAGTAAGAAGAAAACTAGTGTCTAAATAATCATAATCAGGAACTAGAGAATCAAATCCAGAAATTAGAAATTTAAACAAAGTCACAAGATGAAATAATAAAAAAGAGTCACAATCATAACAATCCACTAGAGAACCAAGAAGTAGAAATCCAGGAAAATGCATCCAAAAATCAAATCGAGGAAGTGAAGACAGTCCTCATCGCAGTCCAAAAGAAAGAAAAACAAACAAAATATACATCTTATAGACATCCTAATTATAATCGTCATTTTGGCCAATGACAGGATCAAAACAAGCACTCAAAGAAGAATTATGTTGACAGGAAAAAAGACCAACATGCTAAGAAACAAGTGAAATGACCCATTCCACAAAATTATCTCAGAGATCCGATAAAAGTAGATCTGGGATGGACCACAGCAGATACGATGCAACAATTCTCCTTGGGAATCTGTAACTCGTATCGTCTCATTTCATCAAATGTCACAATTGCAAAAAGGAAAGGATGCTGAGACGGCAGTTCAAGGGAATTCATACATTGTTGTCGATACAAGCTTTGAGGACAAAGATTCCCATAAGGGAAAGGCAATGTAACAAATATAAATGTCAATAATATTAACATTTAATACTTAGTAGGTTAACTAGGGTAATTAATTAATTACTCAAGAGGTGACTTGAAAAGTCATCCCCCTTAACACTTAGGGTATAAAATACATGACACTAATTCTTGTAAAACATATTTTTATCTATCCAATTATCAATATATCTTTGTCCTATTAATGCCTTATTGAATATTCCAGGTGTTTTGGTAATATTGATTGTTTGAAGTAAATAATTATTCACTTCAAACTATGATTTGTGTATGCATCTTCTTGATATTTACATCTATGCCTTCTGATATCTATGTCTCTGTCTTTTGATATATACGTCTGCGTCTTCTGATATCTATGTCTATGTCTTCTGATATATGTTTCTACATTCTTTGATATTTTTCACTAGCACGTTGTCACTTATGAGATCTATGATCTGCATCTTTTAAGATCTACGATATTCAACACTATCAAAACTTCCATATGTCATCTATCAGCACCATTTGACAATATCAACTCTTTCATACTTATGCTATTTGTGGCATTTATTGTGCATTATCTTTGCACATCCTGGTATAGGGAATCCTTCTAATTTTTGCATTGTCTGCTATTCTTCTTCATGATTTTTCACAATTCGGCTCTCTGTTGCATAAAATTCTTCTATATCAATGAGCCATTGAGACCCAAGGATTAGAAGCTTTCCAAGTCAAAATATTGTGTCTTCTCTATCTTCAATATTACCTCAATACTTCCATATCTTACTTATTTATACTTTTCTTGCCCAAGAGATGTGATCAAAAGTAGGGATTCCTTTCGTTTAGACAAACCCAACTCTCTTACTTCCTAATTATGCTAACCAGCTCATATTATCTTTTGTTAGCATGAAACTTATTGATGATTCAACCTTGTGGGATTTTGTGCGCTTATTTCCACTGACTTGGGGGTATATGCACATATGATTCCTATGTTTTGGTGGGATTTGTGCACTTCTTGAACTTCCACATTTATTCTCTACATACTTCTTCAATTTGGTTTTGCACATAAAGAGAGACATTGTATGATACTGGTGAGGTTTGCATATACATTATATATTTCTTCATACGAAATTTTTTCTCAACATCATCAACTATAACAACAACTTCTATCCATTCTTCTTCACCAGAATTATCTTATTTGACATCAATCTTGTTTCTTGTTTGACATTTAGCTTGTTTCTTATTTGACATCAATTTTTGCACCACAATCCAACAATCTATAACAAAATTCCGACAACCTCCCCCATTGGCATTGATGTCAACCCTAACTAACATTGAACTCCCCCTGAACATGAGCTCTTCTTCTACGCATAAAATACCCCCCCTGTGTTCATTCCATTTAATTCTTCATTTCACTTTTGCACATATGTTTCTTATATATATCTATTAAGCATTCCTTCATTATTAATTCTTTATTCTTCATTCCCCCCCTTTGACATCAATGGAAAAGGGATAATTATTCTGATAATTTTACTCCACCTGGAATCATGTTTATCGATTCATATTTATGTTACTTCTACTATGCAAAATACACTACCATTTCATGGATGTTTCATTTCTTCCATCTTTATTTTTAACTTTCCATTCTTTGCCACTGCAGCTTGCACATTTTTTTCTAATTCAAATGGTCATTCCATTGTACTATCTTTTTCAAAAGCAATCTTCTAACATTCCTCCTGTAGTTTTTTTTTTGTTTTCTTCTATACTCTTGTACCAATAAGCTATAACAGCTTTATGCCAGTATTTGATCACCTATGCAATAGAGGTATGCATTCAGGTTTATATCTTCAAAGGATAAATGTGACAAAATCATTTCCACATGTCTTATCAAATCTTGCAGTTCTCGAGGAGGAAATACTAGGGATGCAATTTAGATTTTCACAATTTGTGAATACTTTCTTGTGACCTTGTATTGGACTGTGCCTGTGTTTTATGCACATGTTGACCTGAACATGTTCCTTTACCATTATTATGTCCTTCCTCTTGGTTAGAAATCTACACCATTTTCTTTCAAGTCACAAATTCTTCCCCTATATTTAGGAGGATTTCTTCTTGCTTCATGACATTAACCTCTAATTCTTGCTTTGTAGAAATTTTCTCCATTACTTTCTCAGTAACTTATTTGATTACCTATCCAATCTACTCCATATCATCATTAGGTAGTGTTTGTGAGATACTAGGTTTGGAGGACTTTCTTTTCTTCCTGGTTGGCATATCGAGATGAATTTTCTCTTACCTTTATGAGTTTTTGCAGAATCCTGTGCAGCATTAGTAGGATTATATGTGTCTCTGTCCTTATTTCCTATAGAAGATGGAATGTTGAACTGTCTTTGTTTTTTCATTTCTTCTTCCTAGGTAATAAAAAATCACCATGCTGGATCCCAATCATTTGTAATCCCTAAAATATATTCTTTAGAACAGTTGAACATAGCTGCTAGCCATTGTTTGTGGGGTCACTTATGTCTTGAATGTATGTGTGATGCTTTCCTATCTTAAACAAAGAAATTTCCCTATACACGTTAACCATATGTGCCTGTATATGGGGTGTTTTACTTAATAGATATATCATTTATTTAGTGTACAAAAAGAAGTTAATATTGATTTCAATTTGTCTTTGCATGCCATCAGTAAACCACATATTTGTATACCTTGTTGCTAAGAATGAATTTATGTTTCTATCAAAAAATTGAATCCCTTTTGGTTCTGTCCATCCTATAAACACAATGCATATTAGTAATCAATTATAGTAAAAGGATTAACTTTTTATTGTGCTTCAAGACAATGTTCCGAGAATTCATTCAATAGAAACATGGACCAATTCATTTGCACTCCCTCCATGCATTGTGCACCTGCAGTAATGATTGCAATAGAAATGTGATCTTGATGACTTTTCTGAAACAACTTGCATGCTATAATATGGATTGAAAATATAACAACTTTATCTTTTATGTGCGCTATTGAAAAATTCTTTCTATACCTGAGGGTTCTAGATATCTTGACCACCTCCTTTCTAAGGGAAATGTACTGGATTTTTCTTAGGAAAAGGTTAACATCTACTCTTGTGGCTGGTAGAAATATGATCTATTTTATTAGTTGAACATATATAGATATGGGCTTGTCCATCCATACAAACCCACCATGCACTCAAGACAGAAGCATTTTGGCACACATCCTGGTTTGAGGGGTCTAACCAAAATGTGGTACTTCCAACAAATTTAGGGTTCCTAATTTCATCGACCCATTTTCTGATGTATTCAATTCTGGGAGGATTGGAACATTAGGGTCTAGACTAATATTCTTGTCCATGTATACACTATTGACTAATTCTAGAAACTTTCCATCATCAACAAGATCATAATCTGCAAAATAAAAATTGTGTAGTTGGTCAAGCAACTCTTGTTTAGCAAGCATCCCTTCTAGAATATTTTTGTAGGTATACCTGTATCTTGAGTTTTGGGTAGGATGAAATTTGAAACAACAGGATTCTTTACTAGAATGTAGTCTCTAGGAAATTCGGTTGGTTTTGATGATTATGTTTCTAGTGTCTGCACCATCTCTTCCTATATTGTTAGTGAGGGATTCTTAGTGTTGCATTGTATTCTTCATGCCATAGGTCTTTTTTCAGCTATGAATATCCTCTTTAAACCCTAACTCTAGGATTGATAATATTATCTAGTACTAATGACTAAGTTTCATTAATTATATGGGAAGTTTTGGTAACTGTAAAAAATGCCTTCCATTGTTCATGGATTCTACTTGATTTAGTGCACTTTTTGAAAACAACAATATTTTAATTTTTCTAGATCTTGTCCAAATTCAATTAATAATGCATCCTTCCAATTAATGAGATCGTATCTTAAATGGTCATTACTTTTTCTATCATGAATGGTTCTCATATGGCACAACCTTTTCTCTTGTGCATAACCTCCTTTTTGTGACAGATCTTGTTTTATGTAGCTTATTCTGTCGATGCAGTGAGGAGATTTTGTTATCCTGAATTATATTCACCTTTTAATGCAGTGAACTTAATTTGGTTTCTAGTTATGTTTCCATTATCCATGCACATTATCAATTCATTGCATATTTTTGTTAATTTCGTTTCCCAAACCCTTCTACATTTTCCATTTTTTTAGTTTGCATAAGTGATCCTTATTTCATATAAAGCAAGTTGAGATCCTTCTTCTGGTACTTCTAATTTATTCTTCCAATGTTTATTAGATTTCCTTGAATTTATACAGTTATGAGATTTATGGCCAAATTTATTGTAGAAAAACAATGAACAAGAAATAGATTGTACCTAAATGTTTTGAGCAGTTTTTTTTGGTGGTACAATCACTTTGTATTATGTCCTTAAATTCTTGAAGTTACTTCCTATTGCAGCTGCAACCCCTACCCCAAAATGTTTATGATTTTAGGGCTCCCCTTTTTATCTTTATCTTTTGATCTTGCTTGTTTTTCTCTTGCTCCTTATAATTTCGCTTTCCATGACTTGACTTTTTAATCTAGTAGGTATGAAAGGTTTTGCACCAACAAAAACTTATTTTTGTTCCGACATGTCGGAAGAATTATTGATTTTCTGCCGACATGGTAGGGGGAATTCAGAATTTCCATCTGATTTCTTCTAGTCATTTTTTTTGCGATGTGTCGAAAAAGATTTTGGATTTTTGCCAATACGAACTTTTGATCCGATTCTTTGCTCAATTGGTTTTATATATTTTTGGTCAGAATGTTTGTTGAGTTTACACATGATAGTTGCGGCTATTTTAAAAAGTTGAAGCCAATGCCTCCAGCTGGTTTTCATATTTTTTAAGCTAAAATTTATTCATTAGACCATTTCACCAAAGCTTGGCTAACAATGGCGGTTATTTTATCCTTTCAGCATCGACGTTTTGGTTTGTTTGAGGTTTTTATTGCCCATTGATTATTTCTTTGCAAATCTTTTGACAAGCCTTTGGTCGGGCGTTCCCGGTAATTTTCTCTGATAGTGTCGAGAGGTATTTGATTTTCTTTCCAATGAAGGCAGAAAAGTTAACTACTTGTAGCTGATCCTTCGATGCCACAACATCGGATAAGCCATGTTAATTCCTTTTGCGTATGGTATTTTATGAAGCAATTCGATAGTTGTGGCTAGATGTTTGGTTTTGAGCCAAAACTACTGGAAGGTGTTCGATTTTCCCTTGCTGATGTAGTGGGGTATGATGAGTTTTGAACGTGGGCACCAAATGACGTTTTTTTCGCTTGTGTGTTTTTAATTCCCCAACAACTGCATTAAATACATGTTTTGTTTATTTTTCTATATATAGAATTGGGTATTTTGTTACAGCTTATTACGGTGCCTTACGATTTATTGTTGTTTCGCATTTTGAGCGTGCCCCATGGAAGTTTGCCACTTGGAGTCTACACAACATTTGAGCAAGACCTTTCACCAACCTTTGAGCCACCTTGTGCCGGGTAGGCTCCAATCTTTGTCATGGTTCTTCTGATTGGTAAACGATGTTTGAAGATTTTTTTTATGAGTTTGGTGAAATAGTGTGTTTGGTTTTTGTTTTTACAATGTTAGGGTTTTTCCTTTGTTTTTCCCACCTTGGTTTAAAGTTTGTCTCTTAGCCTCATAAGGATTTTTTGGGTTAGCTATCCCAGCCTCATTTTTTCAGACTTATCATTGCAACTAGCCACAGTTTTTACCTGCTCCTAGCCATTTTTCTTGTGCAAGACCGTTCAAACCTATGACATGGGTAGATCATGGCCCTAGTTTTGTAATGATAAATCTGAGATGGGACGAGTTTTTTTTCAGCCCCTAGTCACCTAGTTCATTTTCATTTGCTACGACAGGGGGATTAATGAAGATACATCTCAGAGGGCTGTTGTGTTCCTTTGAGTTTTAGCCTAGGTTTATCGTCAAAAGCATTTTTCCCTTTATGACCATATTTGTGCAGGGATATTTGACTAGGGTTTTCAACATCTGTCCTTGGAATTTCTCTTGTACCATGTTGTAGAGCATCGAAAGTTTCATAGTTCGAACTCCCAAAACCGCAAATAGAACCCGCACTTAAAATGATCGTTTATTTTCTTGGTAACCTTGTCGCGAAGTTTTTTATGATGGAGGACTCAGTAAAATGATATTTTATATTTCTCCATGAATGCAGGAAAAATATGATTTGTAAAGATTTCCTGTATATCTTACGATTTTACAGTAGTTTTTTCATTTTCATGAATGCATGGGTTTAACTGTAGGGACACTAAGCTATGTTTTGATGTGTTTTTCATAGCCTCAGCCTTCACACAACACCATGCCCAAGAAGAGAAAGAAGAAATCCAAAGTTGTTGACATGGATTTAGATTTAGAATTCATGCCAACAATAGAAGTAATTTATGAAGATACAAAACCTATCCCTGAAGCAGAAATCAAGTTCATATGGGGACAAATATACCCCATGATCAAGGACCAGAAAGTCCCAGATGTAGGCTTGGAGGATATTCCCTTGTATGAAAACATATTGAGATATGGAATCATGAAAGTATCCATGCAGCTCGATCTTTTTCCTTGTGCCAAGGTGATCGGTTGGATTCTATCTAAGGAAGACGTGAGGGATAAGATCATGTATAATATTGAAGGAGAAGTATTTTCCTCCTTTACCTCCACATACATATCCAAAGCTTACAATCTACCAATCCTATAAGTCAACATGACGAACGACTGGATAAATGGTTTAAGCATAGATTATATCCAATGTGCAAAGATGATAATGATAACAGGAAAGTCATTCGACAAAAGGCATCTGGTAAATATGAAACTACTAGCCTACACACTGCATACAAAACTGTAGCCCTGATGTTTACCAAGATGTTTGACAGGGCCAATTGGAAGTTTTATAAGATAGGCTAGATCCCACTACTGTATCATGTGACCATGGAAGATACTATCTTCAACTGGGCAGACATTGTAGCTAATCGCTTGTCTTCCTGCATATCTGCTACGGTCGGAGGAATGCTCCAATGAAAGTATGGGTTTTACATGTGGTCATTTTTAATCGACTGTATACTTTTCCTACACCCATTCGAGAAGCTGAATTACAGCTGGAAGGAAGGAAAATTTCCCACTTACACTCCATACCAGATTTTATCGACCCACAACTATCACAACTTCTATAAGTTGATCTGTCAATAACATTTGATGCCAATTTACCAGTTGGTATTTCTCAAAGAGTGAAAATGTATGTTCGAAGGTGCACTAAAAGTAATAAGTGAATACCGGTATTAATTTTTCTCCAAGGAAGCTACATATCTGAGAATGTATGGAGGGACTAGAGCTCTGTCACTACTTCCCACATATGCCACAAACTACGTTGTCAACACAGAGATGGTAAGATAGTTTTTCCTAGGTGGATTCAGTAATTTTCTCTTTGACATGAATAAGTAAGTCGCTTTGACATGAAGATAGGAAGTCTCTTTGACATGTTAGATGCTACAAGTTTTCAAAGGTCAAAAGCACACCCGAATTCATGAAGGACCTAGAAATATTTCACTTTAGTAAGAAAAGTTTTCGTAGGAATGATTCTTGAGGAAACGTTTCTTCTCATTCTATGCTTATGATAGTGAGTTTTGAATATTTTGACTACTATGATAAATATGAGGATATTTTCAATAATTCCTGCAGTATGACGGCTCTGAATAAGTGGTTCAGAGAGAAAATCACAACAACAAGAGGAAAAGGAAGCAACAGCACCAATATAGAACTGGAGAAGCATGAAGAAGAAGTTTCCCAAAATAAAGAAGAACAGACCCAAAGGTTAGTTTAAGGAGAAAACAATTTGTTAGCAGAAGAGGCCTAGAGAGAAAAGGAAGAAAAATACCAAATACTAGTGGAGGAAGAAAATAAATTAGTAGCTGAGGAGGCCCAAAGGAAAAGGGAAGAAAAAAAACAAATCCAAAGAGAAGAAGAACAAAGGAAAAGTGAAGAAAAGGAGGAGATGAAAAAAGAATTATCTAACAAAGTGAGAGAGGCAGAGAATGCGGCAGAAGAACAGAGGAGAAAAGAGTAGGAGGAGGAAGATAGAGATAATCAAGAAAATCATAAGGATCCTCCTTCTACCTCAGGAGATAGAATAACATGAGGTTTTCTCCCTATTGCATACTTAGGGCTAGTACCTTTTACCCCATCCAAGAAAAATGTGGTTGCATCACTCAATAAGTCTTTTTTTTATCCTAAAAGAAAAGCCCTTGTTCATAGGGTCAAAAATAAGTTAAAAGTAGGAACCCATACTGAAGTGACTACAGTTACAAAAAGAATAGTCATGAAAGGTACCGATGAAGATCCACAACTAATGGCCTCAATTGGTGTAGCAGCTGCTCATACAAATGCTTATAATGTGGATGAATTGAAATACACTGTAGAGAAGTACAAAGAGAACATGGTGAGAGTAAAATATGCTCTGATGAAAGAGAGAGGAGAGGGTCAAGAGATGGAAAGGATGGCATGAGGCCACTCTTTCCAAAATAAATAGGTTGCAAGAGTCCTACCAGGTTCTAGAATCTAAAAAGGAGGCCTTGATACAGTTAAATACCATTATTGATGAAGAAAATAAATACCTAGAGGGTAAGATTTCAGGGCTAGAGGCACAAAGGGCTGATAAACAGGCAGAGGAATTAAAGGCCCAAGTTGTAGAGTTGGAGGCACAAAATAGTTTTTTGGGGATTTGGATTAAGAGAACAAATGAGCGACAAATTGATATCACCCCTCTCTGGGAGAACACTCTCTTGATCAGAAGAAAAATATATCAAGTTCAATTAAAACTTGCAAAAGAGATCAACAATATTAAGCAGGTAGAAACTAGATTACAAGAGATCTCAGTAATATCCACTGAATTCGGAATGAGAAATCTAGAAGTTGTAGAAATTATCCAAGGTCAATTAACTTGGATAGATACTAATGCATAATTTTCAGAAAGGTTTCCTCAGAAGAGTACAGAGAACTTGAATATCGAGTATGAGCTCATTGATTTTAGTAGCAAGGCTGCTGCTAGATTCACCACTGCGATCGGGAAAAATTTGGAGAAGTGTATAGATTTTTACAAAAGGGTGTTTACAACACATAATAGATGTCAGACGTCTATAGCAAAGAGACTTTAGGATTTTTCAGGTCAAAAATAGCATTTGAAATACCTCCATGATATATTGCATGAAGATGAACTTAACAAACAACAGATTAAAGGCCTCAATGAGAAAGTAGTGAAGAGTTTGGTTGCACAAGCTATAGTCAGCAATTACCTGCTAGAAGACCAGCTCAAAGTAACTCCACCAAAAGAAGCATAGATAAAGTTCCAACTGGACATACATGAAGTAACAGTCAGACTATTGGAACATGTGGACTTCAGGACCATCGCTGCATATGTTGCTACATGGAAACGATTCGTTAAAGGAGTGGTCAGCCCCTCCTAATCTGTTTTTTTCTTATTCACATATGTCACCTTTTTTAACTTATCTTATATTATTTTTGCTTGTCTAGTGCGGTCCACTAGAAGACAAAATTTTGTACATCAAAGAGTTAAGGAAACCTAGAGGGCAGGGGTAGCCCAAAGGTCATTTTGTAAAAGTATAAGTAGGGGTAGAATAGAATAGATAGAGGACTTTTTCTAGTGCATTTAAGCTGAAGCTATTTGTACAAGAACTACTTCTTTTATAAATAAAGAGAACCAAAGTTTTGCTGGAGGAAGGATTGTATGAGTTTCAAAACGAGTTGTGTGGATCGCTGAATGATGAATTATTTCTGTGTTTATGAATGGTTTTATTTCTGTTATGAATCTTGTGCAATAAATGAGTAATAGATGTTTTAACTTAACAAAGCTATCTTTGTGTTTATATTTTTTCTATATTTATATGGAAGGATTTAAAAGCTACCTGTAGGATTACACATACAAACAATACAATATATTATTCATTCTATTTTTATCTTTTCTCCCATGGGGGATAGGATAGATATATTAGATTAGAATAATTTAGAATATGATAGGTTTGCTTAATATTGATAAAGGGGTAAGAGTGATAAGACGGGAGGTAAGAACCTGTGCATCACGGGTTGAGGCTCTTTCCCATTGATCATGTGCATTTAGGTTATGAAGTTGCATTTCATCCCTAAATATAAAATTAAATCAATGGTGGACCGAGACGCAAATGGTAAAACATATTTAAATGATATTTTAATTCTATGGTAGTCAGGCCACTAACTGGACGAGTTCCCCATAACAAACGATAAACGATCTAATTGGGAACAATTATTGGGGAGAATCCCTACTGTCAGTACCTGGGATTTTCCCAGGAATCAACAGTTTTGGCGCTAGAAGGAGGGCCTCTAATGCATGGCTAGTAGAGGAAATCAATTTTCTAGAAGTTATTCCATTGGTTATAGTTTTGAAACTAAGTTTCTTGAATATCTTATCCTTGAGGAAAGTACAAAATGCCTTTACCCAGTTCCATTTGAAGTAGTTGATCAATTTAGGAGACATACAAGGTCTTATGTGAAAAATCTTGGAGGATTGAAAGAAATCCCCAATTTACCTAGAAGACAGGATCCCAAAATATTCCCTACTTACATTGAAGATTCAATCTTGGTAGGAAATTTGGAATAATTGGTAAAATTTTCCATACCAGAGATTGTTCAACCACTTGATCAGTTGGGACCAGATTCCCCTATTTTTTAGTCTCCTATACAGTCACATGTTTAATCTCCAGCTCAGACTCCTTGAATCATGGCTAGAAAGGTAAATGCTAATCAACCTGTGAATCCTAATCCACCACCATATTGGAGAGCCATAATACCACTCAACTTGGCTCCCTGTTTACATGCTTTGCCTCATAAAGCTGAGAGGTCATTGCCTAAGTTTGATCCCGGGAAAGGAATTTCAGTAGATGGCCACCTACAAATTTTTTATTTAGCTCTAGAACTTTTAGCAGTAGAGCATGAGGATGTGGTATGCAGACTCTTTCCATATACCTTTGAAGGTAAGGCCTCTTCCTGGTATTTCGGTTAGCAAATAAATTCAATAACAAATTGGGATACTTTTGTAAGCGTGTTTAGGAACACGTTTGGTGGATAGTGAACCATTGATTCTCTCATGAAAGAAATGCTATATTTAAGAATGGATAAGAAAGGGAAAGTGCAAGATTTCAAGCAGAGGTTTGTTTCTCATTTGAATAATTTTAGTTCTACAACAAAGCTTACTAAATAAACTTTAATGGAATACTACACTTCCGCACTTTGTCCCAACATAACAATGTTTGTTAAAAGGGAAGTAAAGCATTCTTTGGCAGAAACTTGTGAGGAAGAAAATAAAGTAGAAGCTGAATTGGAAAGTATAAACAAGCACACTGCAAAACCAGAGATAAATAATTTCGGTGGTAAAAAGCCTTTGTTATTAATAAGACCTAAGGAAGAACATTCAACTGAATTGGAAAATGTAGTTAAGATGGTACAAAAGTTATCTAATAAGATTGTAGATCTAGTGAAAGATAAAGAAGCTAGTTCATCCAAGAAATAGTTCAAACCTTAATTCAAGAGAAAATAAGAAAGTGGAACATCTCAACCAGCAGTATATCCTTCCTCTGTTTTGAATTTTAATGAAGTAGGAATGGATTATTTCTACACTTTCCATCAAGAGGCTCATTCTGAGAAGAGTTTCCCACAATGGATTAATTCAATGTCTTTAGTCATGAATGAAATATTGGACACTCAAATAACAGAGCCCAAAGTGGAAGAAGAAAATGAAAATCAACCAGAAGAGACACATGAAACTACTAAGGTCTTATGGGACTGTAAAACTACGCTGGGATTAGATAAAGAAGAATCTATTAAAGAGCTTCAGCTTTCAATAGTTAACGTTACAACCAAAAGCAAGGGACTAGTAATGGATGAAAGCTTATTAATTCCTACGATTAAGAAGATGCAGGAAAGTATGAAGAAGATTAGCAGTAATTCCCAAAAACCACCTAAGTCTCATTCAGTCACCACAAAATATAAAATTATAGAAGCTTGTAAGATGGTGAAGGTTGTGGAGAGTAAAGCAGAAAACAACAAGAAGAGTCCACTAGAACACGATATGGGATATGATATAGTAGAAGACATCAAGAAAACCAAAGCAAATGTTTCTTTATTTGAAATGTGTAACATACCTCAGCAAATAAAGATGCTCCTAGAAGCCTTTGATCCACAACCCAGTAGATCCCAGGATGACATTCAATCAGATAAACAAACCAATGATGCTATCATTGGAGGGAAATCTAAATCTTAAACTTTACCATTTTTACTATATTTTGAGATTTTCAACCATAATGTGTATAATTGTTTGGTAGATTCTGTAGCTTCCTCTAATGTCATGCCTCTTTCAGTTTGTACAAAGATAAATGGTAAACCTACACCATCTTCATGTAAGATCATTCAGTTGGATAGATTAGCAGTCAAGGTAGTAGGATAGATGAAGAATGTGTTGATCCGGTTATATGTAGATGAAATGGTTTTCAAGTTTACAGAAATTATGGTGGTATACATACCCGAGGCATATGGTTTGATTTTGGGCAAGGACTGGTCTACAAAACTTAATGGGTATTTTGCAACTGATTGGTTGCACTTGTGGGTGCCCTATACGAGTAGTCAGAATTAGATCAAAGTGATGAGGGAACCACATATGAAGTACAATGCGAGTCAATTGGAAGGGAAAAATGAACTTGTAAACTTCTCATCATCAGTTTTGGGTAATTATTTTCTAGAACTTGAACCCATAAATTATCAAGCTGAAGCAGAAAGTCATGAGTCAAACACATAGTCCAAACTCCTTTGGTTTTCACGGACTGATAATATTGATTGTAATATAGTTAACTTAGTTTCTAACTTAGAAAATAATACTAATTCTAAAGATTTAGAAGATAGACTTTGGTTGTTGTATTTTAATGGTTCCAACACTCAAGAGGGATCAGGAGCAGGTTGCGTCCTAATTGATCCAGAAAAGAACAAACATTTTCTCTCTTTCCGACTAGAGTTTGAATGTACAAATAGCACAATTGAGTATGAAACTCTACTCCAAGATTTAAAAAAGGCAATTGAACTCAAAGTAAACAATTTAAAAGTATTTGGGGACTCTGAGATAATTTCCAGAAAAATTAGGAACACAATTCATTATTTGTCACCACATCTAAAAAGCTACCAAATTGAGGTCTGGGATCTGATATCAAATTTCAATGCTTTTAATATCAATTCAATTCCTAGGTTGCAAAATGTAGAAACTAATTTTTTAGCTGTTTCTGCTGCAAGATTAGTTCCCACTAATAAAAAATGCTCTATTGAATTGATTTTGAGGCCATTTTTACTAGACAATTTCACAAATTTGAGAGTATTCAATGATGATCAGTAAATTATAGACTTTTTAACAAATGATGAGAATTTCAAAGACTTCGTAATTGATGATGAAGAACATCAAGCCAATCCTTAGAGCGGAAATTTCATGCCAAAAGGAGTGAAAACACTAGAAGGGTTGTTTGATCTAAAGAACAAATTCAAGAAAACCAACAAATGTCAAGACAAATAGTTCATCGATGCAGTATGAACTGATTAACCTTGGGACAGAAACTGAACCCAAGTATGTACACTTGGGAAAATGTTGTTTAGTAGGAGAAAGAAGCAAATTTATCTGTTTGTTCCAACAGTATAAGGACATCTTTGCTTGGACATATGAGGATTTGAAGACTTATGACACCCGTCTCATACAGCATGTCACTCCTATTAAGGTGAGAGTTAAACCATTTCACCAACCGCTTAGAAAGATTCATCCAAATTTATAACCACTAATCTAGAATGAGGTGAAAAAACTACTTGATGCAAAGATCATTTTCAGGGTCAGGCACTCAGAGTGGGTAGCGAATTTGGTACCGGTAAGGAAAAAGTCTAGTCAAATAAGATTATGTGTGGATTTCAGAAATCTAAACTGATCTTCAGATAAAGATAATTACCCAGTTCCACCAAAGGAACAAATCCTACACATGGTCTCAGGTTCTGAATTGTTCTCCCTATTATATGGGTTTTCAGGCTACAATAAAGTGTTAGTAGTTGAGAAAGATAGGATGAAAAATGCATTTTGAACAAAGTGGGGAACCTTTGCATATGGAAGAATTCCTTTTGGGATCATCAATGCTGGAGCCACTTTTCAAAGGGAAATGGATATAGCTTTATGGGATTTAATTGGCCATAGTGTGGTAGTTTATCTGGATGATGTAACAATTTTCTCCAAGAAGAGAGAAGATCAAGTGTCTCATTTGAAACAAATTTTTGACCGCTGCAGAAAATATGGTATATCATTAGATCCAAAAAAAACATCTTCATGGTATTGGAAGGAAAACTGTTAGGCCACATTATTTCTAAGAGGGGAATCTCCAAAGACACAGAGAGAATAGAATCCATATCTCATATTCCCATACCCCACAACAAAATAGGTATGCAATCTTTCATGGATACTATAAATTTTGTTTAAAGGTTTGTTCCTGATTTTGCGCAGGTAGTAAAGCCTTTGCAACAAATGGTAAAGTAGAGTGTACAACTTAAATGGACCGAAATAGAGAAGGTTGCTATGTAAATTAATGGCTGAAGGTAAAACTAGCGAAGATGATGATTGGGAAAATGAAGCATAATTACATATGATTGATATGTGTCCTTTCTTTACAGCTCCTAAATCCTGGTATAAAGACCTAGTACATTACCTCCAACAAGGATATTTGCCAGAACACTCGAATTCTAAACAAAGAAGGGATCTTCATGTAAAATCAGAATGTTAACAAATTATTTACATAGTTCTTTTCAAGAAAAACTATGATGGAGTTTATCTGAGATTCCTTGAACAAGAGGATGCCTCTAAATTTGTGAAAGAATTGCATGATGGTCCTGCTGGAGGACATTTTTCAGGAGATACTACTGCACGCAAGATTCTAAGAGATGGATATTACTTTCCAAAATTGTTGAAATATGCTCATGCATATGTAGGAAAGTGTGATACATGCCAAAGGAGCGGTGGAAGACTAGTGAAAGAAGCTGGACCATTGCAACCTGTCATAATTTCAAATCCTTTTGAACAATGAGGCATAGACATAATTGGTGAAATGAATCCAAATTATTCATTGCAACACAAATATATTCTTACAACTACTGATTACTTTTCAAGATGGGTAGAAACAATTCCCTTACACAAAGTCAACGAGAATGTGGTCATCAATTTCCTCCAATAAAATATCATGACCAAGTTTGGGGTTCCAATTTCACTAGTTTTTTATAATGCGTCTTATTTTTCATCAATTAAGCTAACTGAATTCGTTATTGGTAAAAGGAATCAAGTTGCATTATTCTGCAAATTATTATCCACAAGGTAATGGGTTAGCTGAATCGACTAATAGAAATATTATCAGAATTCTAAATAAGACTGTTATAGAAAATCAAAGAAGTTTGCATACAAATATTCCTAATGCTTTATGGGAATATATGGTCACCCCCAAGAATTCTTTAGAGGTGTCTCCTTACAATTCACTCTATGGCAAGGAATCTATCCTTCCCCCAAACATTTTACTTCTATCCTTTTAGTTAGCCAAAGATTCATGAGGATCTGGTAGCGAAATTCTACAAGCTCGAATCAATACCTTGCTGAAACTTGAAGAGTCTAGGCTCAAGTCCAAACAAAGGTTTAAGGATGAATAGGAGATTGTCAAAAGATGGTTTGATAAACATAAATCTGGGAAGGGAAGTTTTGAAGTTGGGCATTCGGTTCTTAAGTGGGATCACTCACATGATGAAAAGGGAAAGCATACTAAATTTAAACACCTATGGGTTGTCCCATTTTAGATTGATGAGAAGTTAGGCCCCTTGACCTATAAGTTACAAGATTTTCAGGGGTGGGAAGTGAATATGTTTGTTAATGGTTTGGTTCTCAAACATTATTTCACATAGTACACTAGGATTCTTTATGTACATAAATAAATATTTTCCATTTTAGTTTTGGATTGCTTGCTTTCTGCTCATTTTATTTTTTCAATTTTTAGTTTTTTTTCCTTGAAATAAATAATTTTCTTTAATTTAGTTGCTTTTGAATAAGTCATCTCAACCTTTGATGCTTTGGGGGACATTCGAATCTGTACAACTGCCTCATATCTTTCCAGGAGCTGCACTCTAAAGGTTATCTATGAGTTCTTTGTTGATCAAAATAAGATTCTTTGATTTAATAGACTACTGAAGGGAAGTTATTTTGAGAACACATTGAAGTCCTATTTAAAATCTTTAAAATAAATAAGGTACGTAAGGTCTGGAATACTATTTTGGGGCTCCATCCAGTTTAACATTAATATCTATCCTGGGAAACACGCCGCAAAGGACCCACATAAAGGAAGTAGAAAGGATAGGTGCATGGTATTCAAAAAAATCCCATTCCATAAAATGAAGGCCAAAAGGCTAATTATAAAGAGTCAAAATTATAGAAGAGAAATATATCTAAAGATATGGTGAAGAAATAAAATCAGTACAATCAATGATTGATTAAAAGATTCTTCTTCATCCATGAGTTGAAGCTAATCATTACTCACACAAAAGGACATTATGGATAGAAGAATCTAAATCAAATTTCAAAAGAAGCAATACAGGAAGACTCTAAAGACAAAAGTCTTAAGCATCAAAAGAATGCTAAAGGCATGGGATTAAGGAACAAATGAATGCACATGTCTAACTCTGGCATGATCATGTGGTCTCATATATGACAACAACTGAATACAGACGTAAATGAATCTCACATTTTTTCCCAAAAATAGTTATCAATACTTTTAAAACCTGGTTACCATACCCCTAGGGATGATAATCAATGATATGTTCTAAATCTTACATTCTTGGAAAAGTCTAGATTGTTTAAAAAAATATTGGTAAGGACTAGGATACATTACTCTACTTAAAGTTCCATAAAGCAGTTTGTGTTTTTAATAGATAGTTTTTCAAAGATCTATGTTCACCATCCAGTCGCCAATTGTTGCAGCTGCAACCCCTACCCCAAATTTTTTATGATTTTACGGCCCCCTTTTCATCTTTAGCTTTTGATCTTGCTCGTCTTTCTTTTGCTCCTTAGAATTTTGATTTCCATGAATTGAATTTTTATTATGACAGGTCTGAAAGGTTTTGCACCAATATAAAACTTATTTTTGTTTCGACATGTCAGAAGAATTATTGATTTCCTGCTAATCATGGAGGGAATTCATACTTTCCATTTGATTTCTTCCATTCATTATTTTGCGATGTGTTAGAAAACATTTTGGATTTTTGCCAAAATGGACTTTCCAATCTGATTCTTTGCTCAGTTGATTTTATATATTTTTGGTTGGAATGTTTGTTGAGTTTACACCCAACAGTTGTGGATGTTTTCAAAAGTTGAAGTCAATATTTCCGGTTGGTTTTAATTTTTTTAAGTAGACAATTATTCATTGGGCGATTTCACCGAAGCATGATCGACAATGACAGTTATTTTCTCCTTTCAGCGTCGACGTTTTGGTTTGTTTGAGGTTTTTATTTCCGATAGGCTATTTCTTTGCGAGTCTGCCGACAATTCTCTGGTTAGGCACTCCCGGTAATTTTCTTCGACAGTTTCGGGAGGCATTTGATTTTCTTTCTGAGGAAGGCAGAAAATTTTATTGCTTGTAGCCGATCCTTCGCAATCGTAATGTCGGATAAGCCATGTCAATGCCTTTTGTAGTTGGTCTTTTACGAAGTAAACCGACAGTTGCTGCTAGATCTTTGGTTTTGAGCCAACATTATTGGAAGGTGTTCTCTTTTCCCTCGCCAATGTAGTGGGGTACCGATGAGTTTTGAACATGGGCGCCAAATGGCGTTTTTTCGCTTGTGTTTTTTTTAATGTCCAGCAATCGCATTAAATGCATGTTTTGTTTTGTTTTTCTATATATAGCATTGGGTGTTTTGTTATGATTTATTATGGTGCGTTACAGTTTATTTCTATTTCCCATTTTGAGTTTGCCCTACAGAAGTATTCCACTTGGATTCTACGCATCATTTGATCCAGACCTTTAACAAACCTTCGAGCCACCTTGTGCCAGGTAGGCATCAATTCTTGTCATGATTCTTCTTATTGGTAAACAATGTTTGAAGATTTTATTTTCATGGATTTGGTGAAACAACGTGTTTGGTTTTCATTTTTACAAGGTGAGGGTTTTTCATTTATTTTCCCCACCATGGTTTAAGGTTTGTCCCTTAGCCTCATAAGGATTTATTGGGTTAGTTGTCCCAACCTCCTTATTTTTTTAGACTTACTCTGCAACTGACCACGGTTTTTACCTGCTATCAACCATTTTTCTTATCCAAGACCATTCATACCTCAGACATGGGTAGCTTAAGGACCTAGTTTTGTAATGATAAGACTAAGATGGGCTGAGTTTTTCACTGACCCATCCTCTCCTGGTTTGTTTTCATTTATGGTGATAGGGGGATTAATGAATCCTGAGCTCAGAGGGTTGTTGTGTTCCTTTGGGTTTTAGCCTAGGTTTACAGTCAGAAGCATTTTTCCCTTCGCATCCATTGATGCGGTTTTAAGGTTTCAAGGTTGATCGAGTTGTGTTTGAGTTGTCACTGTTTCCCTGGACTATATTTGCATAGGGAGATTTGCATAGGGTTTTCAACCTCTATCCTTGGCATTTCTCTTATACCATGTTGTAGAGCATCGAAAGTTTCAGAGTTCGAAATCCCAAAACCGTAGATAGAACCCACACTTGAACTGATCATTTCTTTTCAGGGTAATCTTGTCGTGATGTTTTTTATGATGGAGGACTGGGTAAAATGATATTTTCTATTTCTCCATGAATGCAGGGAAAACATGATTTGTAAAGCTTTCTTGTATATCTTACAATTTTACAATAGTTTTTTTGTTTTCATGAATGCATGGGTTTAACTACAGGAACACTAAGCTATGTTCTGGTGTGTTTTTCGCAGCCTCAGTATTCACAAATCACCATACCCAAGAAGGGAAAGTAGAAATACAAAGTTGTTGACAAGGATTTAAATTTAGAAGTCATGCCAAAGATAGAAGTAATTTATGATAATACCAAAGTTGTCATCGGAGCAGAAATTGAGTTCAAATGGGCACAGATATACCCCATGATCAAGGATCAGAAGGTCTTAGATGCAGGCTGGCAGGATATTCTCCTATATGAAAACATACTGATACCTGGAATCATGAAAGTATACACGCGACCCAAGATATTTCCTTGCACCGAGGTGATCGGATGGATTCTATCTAAGGCAAAAGCAAGGGATATGGTCATGTATAATTTTGAAGGGAAAGGCTTTTCCTCCTTTACCCCCACATACATATTCAAAGCTTACAATCTACCAGTCGTAGAAGCTAGCATGATGGATGACTAGATAAATAGTTTAAGCATATATTATATCAAATATGCAAAGATGATGATAATAATATGAAAGTCATTTCAACAGAAGGAATCTGGTGAATATGAAATTTCTATCCTACACACTCCATACAGACTTGTAGCCCTGATGCTTAACAGGATGTTTGACAGAGCCAATGGGAAGTTTGATAAGATAGGATGGATCCCATTAGTGTATCATGTGACCATGGAAGGTAGTATATTCATCTTGGTGGACATTGTAGCTAATAGCTTGTCTTCCTGCATATCTGCTGCGCTTGGAGGACTACTCCAATGAAAGTCCAAGTTCTACATGGGGTCATTTTTAATTGACTGGATAATTTTCCTACACCCATTTGATAAGATGAAATGCAGCTGGAAGGAGGGAAAATCACCCATTTACACTGCATACTAGATTTTATTGCCCCACAAGTATCATAGATTCTATAAGCTGATCTATGAAGAACTTATGATGCCAATTTACGAGTTGATATTCCTCGAAGAGTGCAAATGTATGTCTAAAGGTGCACTGGAAGTAGTAAGTTAATACAGGGATTACTTTTTCTTCAAGAAAGGTACATATCTAAGAATTTATAGAGGGACTAGAGCTCTATCACTGCTTCCCAGGTGTGACATAGACTACGTTGTCCACAAGGAGATGGTGAGACAAATTTTCCTGGATGGTTTTGGTAAGTTTTTCTTTGACATGAACAAGATAGTATATCCACCCATACCTTTATATGTCAGATGATACAATTTTTCAAAGGTCAAAAGCGCACCCAAATTCTTGAGGGACCTAGAAAGCTTTCACTTCGGTGATAAAAATTTTCATAGGAATGATTCTTGAGGAAATTTTTTTGCTCATTGTGCGCTTGTGAAATTGAGTTTTGAATATTCTGACTACTGTGATAAAGACGAGTATATTTTCAAGAATTCCTACAATATGACGACTCTGAACAAGTAGTTCAGACAGAAAATCATGACACTGGGAGGAAAAGGAAGCAGATGAACCAATATAGAACAAAAGAAGCAGGAAGAATAAGATTCCCAAAAGAGAGAAGAAGAGACTCAAAGGTTAGTTAAAGGAGAAAAGAAATTGTTAGTCGAAGAGGCCCAGAGAGAAAAGGAAGAAAAAACCTGAAGACTAGTGGAGGAAGAAGAGAAATTAGTAGCTGAAGAGGCCCAAAGTAAAAGGGAATAATAAAAACAAATCCAAAGAGAAGAAGAACAAAGGAAAAGTGAAGCATATTTGAGGATGAAAAAAGAATCAGTTGACAAAGAGAGAGAGGCAAAGAATGCAACATAAGAACATAGGAGAAAATACTAGGAGGAATAATATAGAGATAATCAGGAAAGGGATGCTGCTCAGGACAATCCTAAGGATCCTCCATCTACCTCAGGAGAAATAATAACAAGAGGTTATCTCCCTATTGCAAACATATGGCTAGTACCCTTTACCCCATCCAAGCAAAATGCAGTTGCATCACTGGACAAGGTTGTTTTTTATCCTAAAAGGAAATCGATTGTTTGGAGGATCAAACAAAAGTTAAAACTACACACCCATCCTGAAGTGACTATAGTTATAGAAATACCAGTCATGAAAGGTACCAATGAAGATCCACAATTGATGGCCTCAATTGGTGTAGCAGCTGCTCAAGCAAATGCTTATAATTTGGGTAATTAAAAGACACTGTGGAGCAATACAAGAAGAATATGGTGAGAGTAAAAGATATTTTGATGAAAGAGAGAGGAGAGTACCGAGAGATGGAAAGGAAACATGAGGCCACTCTTTCTGAATTAGAGAGGTTTCAAGAGGCCTACTGGGTTCTAGAATATGAAAAGGAGGCCTTGATACTGTCAAATACCATTCTTGATGGAGAAAAGAAAGACCTAGAGGGTAATATTTTAGGGCTAGAGGCACAAAGGGCCGCAACTGATAAATGGGTAGAGGAATTAAAGGCTCGAGTTGTAGAGTTGGAGGAAAAAAATAGTTCTTTGGGGATTCGGCTTAAGACAACAAATGAGTGACAAATTGATAGAACCCCTCTTCGAGAGCACACTCTCCTGATCAGAAGAAAAATACATCAATTTTAGTTAAAACTTGTATAAGAGGTATATAACATTAATCAGGAAGAAACCATATTAGAAGATATCTCAGTAATATCCACTGAATTCAAAACAAGAACTCTAGAAGTTACAGAAATTATCTAGGGTCAATTGACTTGGATAGAGACTAATACAGAATTTCCAGAAATGTTTCCTTAGAAGAGTACAGAGAAGTTGAAGATTGACTATGAACTCATGGATTTCAGTAGCGGGGTTGCTTCTATATTGACCGTTGCGGTCAGGAAAACTTTAGAGAAGTGTATGGATTTTTACAAAAGGGTGCTTACAACACATAACATATGTTAGAACTCTGCAACAAAGAGACTTCAGGAGTTTCCAGGTCAAGAATAGGATTTGAGGTACCTCCATGATAGATTGTAGGAAGATGAACTTAACATACAATAGTTTAAAGGCCTCAATGAGAAAGTAGTAAAGAGTTTGGTTGAACAAGCTGCAGTCAGAAATTGCCTGCTGGAAGACCAACTTAGAGTAACTCCACCAAGAGAAGAAGTGATAAAGTCCAAACTAGAAATACATGAGGTAACAGTCAGACTATTGGAACCGATGGACTTCAGGACCATCGCTGTAGATGCTACTACATGGAAATAATTCGTTGAAGGAATGGATGCGACCTCCTAATATGTTCTCTCTTATTTACATGTGTCACCTTTTGTAACTTATATAATTTTGCTTGTCTAGTGCGATCCACTAGAAGACAAAATTTTGTACATTGAAGAGTTAAGGAAACCTAACGGACAGGAATAGCCCAAAGTTCATTTTGTAAAAGTATAAGTAGGGTTAGAATAGAATAGATAGAGGGATTTGTGTAGCACATTTAGGTTGAAGCTATTTGTACAAGAACTACTTCTTTTATAAATAAAAAGAGACAAAGTTTTGTTGTTGGAAGGACTGTATGAGTTTCAAAACGGGTTGTGTGGATAGATGAATGATGAATTATTTCTGTTTTACCCTATTGTACAATCTGTGAGATTGTTCTAAACTTGATGAATTAATTCTGTGTTTATGAATGGTTTTATTTCTGTTATGAATCTTGTGCAATAAATGAGTAATGGATTTTTTAACTTAACAAATCTATGTTTGTGTTTATCGTTCTGTCGTATTTATGTGTAAAGAATTTAACAACTACCTGTAGGATTCCACATACGAACAGTACAGTATATTACTCATTCTATTTTTATCTTTTCTCCCTTGGGGGATAGGATAGATAAATTAGACTAGAATAATTTAGAATATGATAGGTTTTCTTAAAAGTGATTAGGGGGTAAGAGTAATAAGATGGGAGGTAAGAACCTACACATCACAGGTTGAGGCTCTTGGCCATTGATCACATGAATTTAGTTTAGGCACTTGCATTTCATCCCTAAATATAAAATTGCATAAATGGTGGACCGAGATGTAACCGGTAAAACGGATTTAAAATTTCTTTTAATTCTACGGTAGCCGAGCTGCTAACCGGACGGATTCGCCATACCAAATGATAAACGATCTAATTGGGAATGGTTATTGGGGAGAATCCCTACTATTGATACCTCATATTTTTTCAGGCATCAACACTTCCAAGGTTCATTCATCTTGCTTCATGTTTCTTTTGGAGAGGGAGTTCATATTTTTCTGTGCATATCTTTCTTACCCCCACATTGAATCCTAGACCAATTTTGTCGAATGGCGATCTTTGTTTACTAATAATATCTTCGAAAACTTCAATTTTTTTTCTAAATATCTCTTTTTTCCTCAGTTGTGTCCATAGTTTTTCAATTTATTGTCCTTTTTGTAGTAATTGAGTCCTTTTTTCATTCACCATTTCTTCTTTCTTAATGTCTTCCTCTTTTAGGGACACAATCTCGAGTTCCAATTGTGAAACATTTTGACTCTTGCTTGGAGCTACTCAGTTAGCTCCTTCTTGGTTTCCTTTATTTCATTATCCAATAACTCTTTAACTTGTTTTACTTCAGTTCTTAAGTTGTTGATCATTTTCTTATATTCCTAGAGTTGAATATTTCACATACAAATCATCTTATTGGCATATTCAGGTTGTTCTTGATGTTTCTGAAGTTAACCTCTTAGAGATAGAATTTCTTCCTCCAATTTTGCGGTTCTCTCTTCTCTGTCTTTCTGCAGGAATTTAATTTCTTTGGATTTCTTCAAATTTTATGCTACCAATTTTTTTGCTCATCCTCTAATGAAACTATTTTGTGTTCCTTAGTCTGAACAATTTCATCCATTTCATGTATTTGACATGTGAATTATGCTTCCATTCTTTTGAACTCTTCTTATTTTATCCTCAAAGTGTTCGTGACTTTAGTTACAATCATTTTAACTTATCCTATAGTCTTTCTTTGAGTTTATATGACACATCTCACTTCTTTGATAGAGTTATATTCAATGCTTCCATTTTCATAAGCTCTAGATGCCTTTTGTATTTCCTTTCCACCCATATATGCACAATGATCTACCTTCCAGTCGATTAAATTGATTTGAAGGAATCCTCTCTGATACCAATTACTGGTTCTTGTTTATAGTGAAAGGAAACGGGAGTGAATCAATATAAAGCACAAAATTATACAATTTTTACTTAACAAGTTATTCTTAAAAACTTTTTTGTCCAAACAGTAAATAACACAATTTTTGTAAAGAATATATATATAGATAGATAGATATAGATAGATAGATAGATAGATAGTTTGGGATACTAGCACTTGTGATATGTGTTTTTTTATTTAAAGTTGAAACCTCATACACCAACATATGTGCTCGGTCATTAACACAAGTTTTAGTGTTAACAATGTCTACTAAATACCTGCTTCAAAACAACCAAAGCATATCAAACAACAATAAAGCAATGCTAATCCATATCAATCATCTATGTCCTATGGCTCAACATACTCCCAAAAGAATTAGTACTAAAATTGATTAAAATTTTTTTCGCTGAGGCCAACATATAAAGTTTTAACCCTTTTCCTAGTTGTTCACCCTAAACCATCTAAGGGATATTCTCATGCATCTAAATGGGTGTGATAGGAATCCCCAACCTTGCATCTAGTTGCATGACAAAGCATCCCAAAGGCTACATTTGAATGATTGATATGCATCACTATGAAAGCAATTCATGGCCTGTTCATTGTATTCTTGTAGTAGATTAAGAAGGAATGCATTGCATGTTAACCACCATCACTACTTTCTTCTTTGTGATTGGAGCTCATATTTGGAGAACAAGGGCACTAGTGATTTGGCCATTATTTATTTAAATATAGTAACAAAACCATTTTGTTAAATTCAACCTGATAACCTTCTGGAAAAAGTCATGAATGACAGCAGTCATATGAGAGCCTAGTATGGAACATGTCAAAAATTCAAACCCTTTTGGGAATATTTTACAATCATAAAAAGTGTGCTTGTTCCCATCAAATGTCACAATTAACCTTTTATTATATTGACTTGCAATGGATATGCAACTTTACCATTAAAATTCAAAATTTTGGAATTCTACCAGAAAAAGGGCCCAACATAATTTTGGAACTCTACTTACTTAGAATAATATGGAAGCGTTCTTACCGCAACATTGAGAGAAAACTTCCCTTGGTTGGATTTACCAACCTCACAATACACACAAACTTTATTTCCTGCAATCATCCACAACTTAGAATACAAAGTGTCGGCTAGCAAATATATAAATTCACCTATTCTATATGAAATCCTAAATTTGTCTTTCATACATGTATGCATGTGTATGTTCCTTGTACATAATATGTGTATACACACATACCTTCCATAGTTGTTCTAGCTATATAATATGTATGAACACACACTTGTTGTAGTTGTTTGTTCAATATATTCAAATTCCCCAATAATAATTGCTACCAAGTATGTTGACATATTAGGTAATTCCTGGAAACTAACTGTCCTCAAATGTCCATCACACTTTTCTTCAATAGCAAGAATATCTGATAAAACTACTTGGTCAACAGGTGCTTGAACCATTATTTTAAATGTTTCGTGTGAGAAATGTACAGAATCACATTAGATTTTATTTAATTTTATGATAAGATGGTTGGTGTTCATAAGATGGTTTTTTCTTTCTACTCATTCTCAATTTTGCAAATGTATATCTAGTACATCAACCTAATTTCTAGCCTGATTAAGGATTAAGTGTCTGAATATGAATAAACCATACAAATAAAATCCTTGTGAAAGTACAACAACTACAAAACTACATAATCTCTATCACAATCATAAGCAACTACAAAACTCACTAGAGAACCAACTTACTAAAACTCTCTGGGGAAACTATTGCTGTTATTGGATCTATTGGTAATGGATCAACCGATTATGGACCTGGAATATGATATGTTGCAACTAGATAAGTTGGTCAATATACAATGGATAATGAAGAGTAATATATCAATGGAATGGTGGACTATAACATTAGGGGATGCATTATGAGCCTTGTTAAGAGATAGTCCAGATATGAAACCAATCCATTTCTTAGTATATAAAAATGTCAAGAGTCTCTAACATACAAAATAAGATGTAATCAATCCATTTCTTAGTATATAAAAAGGTTAAGAGTCTATAACATACAAAATAAGAGGATCAAACATTTTTGTGGTCTACATGTACAAACAAGTTTTGGTTTAGGACAATAATCTGTCTTCTAGATTTAGATCTCAACTACATTTCATTTTTTGTTGATGTTACGAAATATTGTTCCAAGGAGCAAATGACATACACATGTGAATGGATATCTAACAACATTATAATCAATACTTCATCAAGCAAAAATTAAACTATCCAAACAATGATTATGTGTTTTGAGTTGCAAAATATAGATCCTTTTATCTTGGATGTAGTGTTTATCTCTTTCACCAATGCTTTGTTCAAAATTTATTGCCAATAAAGGATGGAATGTTATAATTTGTGTTTGAAGCTAATATCTATGCATTGTAGGCTTCTTGTAATGTTAGATATTATAATCTTAACAATTTTGGTGGAAAAATATTGGTAACTTTAATGCTTAATTATAGAGGGAAAATTTCTTGTAATGCTCTAGAAAGTTTATCCCCAAACCATGTTCAGTAGCAATAGAGATAACTTACAACATCCATGTAGTTGGGTTGTACTTATTTTCATCCTTGATACTCCTGGAATATCCTGCAGATTGTTATGATGAAAATAAGAAAACCAACTCACATTTAGGCATTAAATTAGTAGTACTTTGTGCAAAACAGTTCCTTTTTCTAATGATTACAAGAATATTCCAAGTGGTCACCTTAAAGTATTTAACAACATTGCGAGAATTCTGGCCCAGTGGCCCAAATAAAATGACTTTCCCTCCTCTTTTCATTGATAATAGTTGAAACCATCTTTGTAAATCTGAAAAAAAATATACAAGTTATCTTAGAATATAAACCTCAATTTACCTCATCAAAAGCATCAAAGATGGCAATGCTAGGTTGATGAATGGTACAAGTAATATCCCTTCTACTTCTACTTTATTGGGAACAATTTACATTAGACTTGCAACTTCTCTAGCATCCAAACCAAAAGTGTGCTCAACCATGAAAATTATAAAAGTGTCTGCAACAAGATCCACAACTATTGTTAACCTTTCCCTTTCTTCAGTTGACATTCCAGTTATACTAGGAAGGCCTACAATTGCATCCTTAAATTTTTCTACTTCCACAAGTTCCATGACATCATCAACAATGTCCTGCAAATTGGAATCTTTTACAAGTTAGTAGCATGAAAATTAGGCATCATTTCAAACAAAAACACTATTAGATGGTAGAGTGGAGAAAATGGTATACGTAGACTTATGATTATGCTTATTTGTCAGCATCCTTTTGAATACGGAGAAATGTTGAATATAACAAGGATTCATGGATAATGAGTTGTATGCCAACAAATAAGTTAATGCAGGGAAAAATACCCAATGTATAGGATTCTCGTAAGTCACTATGAATGCAGAAATGATCCACATGAAGGATATTCATTCTTCCCTCTAATCCTTGAAAATTTTCATCATTAATTTTCCAAAAGTAAAAAAGCCACAGTAATAAAAAATAAAATGAGCTGCTTGTTTACCATATTGGAAAATAACAGATATCAAGCTTACCTTAGCAGCAAGGCTAAATTTTGCACGGTCAATAGCATGACGTGATGCTCTACCAATACTCTCCTTCATCCTTGACATCATCTCTAGCATTCGTTCAAAAGTGTCCCTGGAAATTTTTGCTTCTATATCCCCACTAAATGTCCCTCCAACCGATTTTCACTTTGAGCTTATTTTACATTCTTCATTTGATTCCAGATCCATCATATTTGGAAGACCCTAGTGCTGCACATTAACTCTAGGTATTCTTGATTCTGTATGGGCAATGGAATCCGTTGTATCCTCAGTTTCCTCACCATCTAAGTGGAGTTGGAGTGATGAATTGTGATCTAAACTACTCCCTCGGATTGGTGAAGGACTAGAAATAAACGAAATAAAATTCTTAGTCTCTTCAATTGAAACTGTTGATGTATATGTAACTTCGGAATGTATTCTTCTATATATTTTATATTATTGTAACCCGATGTTTATTCCGGGATGTTTTTATTATGTATTTGATTCATGTGGTCATGCCCCGATGTTCCGATCGGGAGGATTATAATGTAAACAAGTCATATCAAGTCATTGGGTAAGTCCCCACTGTTTATGGGGCACTTGAGTTATTATACACTAATTAAGGTGTAGGCTCGAGTAGTAATTATTAGGTTGAGTGCACTTCAAGTCAATGGAAGAATATAAATAGAGAGTGATATTCTCTCTATTTATCACTGGTGACTTAGCTCTCTTGCTCTCTCAAGTGTGGCGCACTTTTGGAGAAGGAAATTCTTGGGCTTGACAGAAGACAGAAGGCTGCTGTTGTGAAGGGAGGTCATCTTACTGTTTTGGGATCACATCTTGTGGTGATACTATCTTAGAGGAATTTGAGGGGTTTTCTCCATTTATGGTTTCCCCTCCTAAAATATTTGTGTCTCTTGTCTCTTGTGATATGCTTATGTGATTGATGTGCTTGTTATTCTCTCAGTGCAAAGATCTTATCATAATGCTAGCTTAAATGTTGAAAAACTAACATGGTATCAGAGCTAACCTGAGAAGAAGACATTGTGCAGCTATAGGAACTAGGGTTTCCTATTTTGTGGATCTTCCTCCCCATATTTTCAGCACAAGTATGCTAGGATGACTCTCCATTGAAGGGTGCATCTTTTTGTCGATACAGAATTCAATTTCAAGCATTTCCAGTTTCGATGTGGAAATTAGGGCTTTCTACAGAAGAGGAATTTTTGGGTGAGACCAGCATAGGATTGTTCTCCTCATCAAAACCGAAATTTAGAGACCTGGATCAGTAAATTTGGTTGGGTAAATCTCTGGGAAAGTCAAACCCTATTTTGACCCTAAGCTAGGAGAAACCCTAAATACTAAAACTGCTAAGTTTTGGTACAGTCGCTATATTCCGAGATTGGAAAAGTATCAAAAGCTGAAAATTGCAGGGGCCGAAGATAAAATCCTGATGAACACTATGTAAAAAGGGAGGCCTGTGATTCTCTATATTCTGGGAGATATGATCTCTCCAAGTTAGGGTTCCAGCCTCTTCCAGAATTCATCCCTAAATAGGACACCTGGGGAGATCTGCTATATCGTAGGGTACGGAGGTCCAAATGGAATTCCTGAAGATGTTCCAGAAAGTGCATGGACTATAATTTCTATGGTACTAATTTCAGACTCAGAAGATGAACCAGTGACACGTGGTAGGCCGTACAACTTCGCTGTTATGAACAGTCCTGTAACAGGTCACCTTGGGAAAAGTATCATAAATCCCAAATGATGAAACAAATACTGACGAAACCTGTGGTTTTGGATCAAAGACATGCGAGGTTACCTCAATGAAAAATTTCAGACACAGAGGATCAGTAATTTCGGATATATCATAGAAACAGTAACAGGCATTTCTGTAGAATAAATCAGAAAATTAGGGCTTCCTGTTCAGGGAGCTTCCCTCCACTGTTTTCAGAAAAGGAGTACCTTGGACAGCTCCATTTGAAGAGATATATCTTCTCATCCAATCAGATATAAAATATTCCAAGTTTTGAAAATTAGGGTTTCTGCGACAAACCCTAGATCAGCGAACTCCGGGAGAAGGACGGACACCTCAAATCGGTAAGATCTAATCCTTTGCTATTTCCAGATGAGGTTCTCATTTCAATATGATATATCACATCAGCTTGGTGACAAGCTTGGGGAAGTTGACAACTTCCAAGACTGGAAGTATATGATCTCTCTGAAGAAAATGGATTGACACCTACATGAGTATAGAGGTTCCAGTTTCAGAGGGAGACGAGGCCAAAGAAGACATCATGCTCATGCTGCAAAGGATGATGAACCATCCAGAAAGAGATCCAGATATGAAAGTGAAGATTCTTCACGTGAGGATGAATATGTTCTGATATCAGCTCTCACAGTTAACATTACTCATGGAAGTGATGATTGTATTATAGACAGTGGGGCTTCCAAACATATGAAGGGATTCAAGGAATCCTTTGTAAGACTATCAGAACATGAATCACCTCACAAGGTGAAACTAGGAGATGACTACCAATGTCCAATAAAAGGTAGTGGGGAATCTTCATACAAGCTAGACTCTGGTAAGTCTCTAACAATGAAAGAAGTATTGTTTGTGCCAGGATTGAAGAAGAACCTTCTCTCCATTTCAGCATTGATGCAAAAGGAATGCGGGCTGCATTCATAGATGGTCAAGTCATCATATGGCCAAAATGAAATACTATCGATGATGTGGTAGTGATTGAAGAACAAGAAGGAGGATTGTATAAATTGAAGGGATATCTATAACAAGCCTTGATCCATGACACAGTAGAGACAAATGAGCTTTGGCATAGAAGGCTTGCACATGTGCATTACAGAGCACTACCTATTGCAAGCAAAGCTGTTGAAGGTATTCCAGAATTTCAAGCTACTTGAAGTGGTAAAAGAAAAAGCGAAGAATGCAAAAGTGGTGATGGCCACCTTGAATGGCCTCCCGGGATCATGGAATTCATTCATATGAGGAATATGAAGAACTCAACTCTTGAAGAACTTCTTATCCTCCTTATCATTTGGATAAGAAACGATGCTATCATGAATGAAGAAGACGATGAAGCTGAAGACTCAAGAAGGAGTATGCCCACGAAACAAATAAAGATAAGTATTCAATTGTCATTTCATATTATTGTTTTGTTATGCATTTGTTTATATTTAGTTGATGTATTATGCATGATAGGATGTTTGCATTAATGACAGTATACTACTAATATGTATGTGATGGGTAAGTAGCTCATGGGGCTATACAAATTCTCCATTGCTACTTATCTAGAATGAAACCTCTTTGCTGACATATTGGATTAGTGCACAATCCCAATGTTGTCCTGGTAGAGATGGAAGGCATCTAGAAAGTTCCAGTGAGATATGGATGAATGTTGTATTGGCTAAAGTAGTTGCACGATCATATATTAATGCATAAGTATTTTCCAGTATGAATATTCCTTATGAAATGTTTCTAACCATATAAATGCATTTGACTTGTAGGAAATATTGCATACATAATTGCCTACAAGCAAAGAAGAATGAAGACTTGTTCTGAAGAACAAGTGACGACATTTCAAGACAAAGAATATTATGATGAATGCAATGACATCATTGATGTAGAACCTTCCAGCCATGAAGAAGTAACTTAGAAGAAATGGAAGACCAGTTCAAGAAGAATGATGTCAGAGCGCAGTATCGAGACCTGAAGAAAAGTTCATAATTCCATCATGCAGTAGATGGAAACATCGTGGGATACAAAGCAAGATTCGTAGCATGAGGCTTCTCATGAAAAGAAGGCCTAGACTACGAAGAGACATTTGCAGCCAGTAAGAGTTTAAACACATACATGATGAGCCTGATGAAGATCTTAACTTTGCTACAAGGTTGAAGATGTAAATCTATACACTAGATGATCACATAGAAGATTAGTAGCATAGGAAGCTACTTGTCACTCCGGTACAGAATGTTTCAGTGCATAGAGTACAAGAGACAGAGGGAGTATGATGCTCTGCTTCAGAGGGAGTGATTGCAGAAGATCCTGAGGTTCGACATGGTACGACAGGATGGGCAGATTACTGATGATTCTAGGCTTTACTGAGAGTAAAGTGGATTCCAACCTTTGCTTCAAGGTTGAAGACGAAAGACCAGTGATACTCCTGTTATGTGTCGATGCACTATTGTTCTAGGTATGGAGGTGTGGCAGAGTACAGATGGAATCTTCCTTGGACGAGGGAAGTATGCAGTAGAGATCCTAAAGAGATTCAGGATGATGGACTGCATGACCACACCTATGGCATCGAACCTGAAGCTATTGAGTGATGCTTCTTCAGAGACGGTTGATGCTACGATGTATCGTCAGATGATTGGGTCATTGATGTACTTGATGAACATAAGACCAGATATTTTCTTTGTTGTGAACACCTTGAGCTAGTACTTGACAGATCCGAGAAGTGTTCACTTGGTTACTACAAAGCATATTCTGAGGTACCTGAAGGGTACAATTGATTATGGACTCAAGTATGATGCGAATCAGAAGATTAACCTGGAGGGTTATGTTGATTCAGATTGGGCAGGCAGTGCCATCGATAGGAAGAGTACTTCAGGATATTGCTTCAGTATGGGATCAGGTGTGATCTCTTGGTTTAGCAGGAAGCAATCTTGTGTGGCACTAAGTACAGCTGAAGCAGAGTATGTCGCAGCTTGTTCAGCTAGTTGTGAGGCAGTATGGCTGTGGAAGCTACTGTCTGATATATTTGATCTCCAGCTGGATGCTACCTGTATACATTGTGACAACCAGAGTTGCGTGAAGTTGTCAGAGAATCCAGTGTTCCATGACAGGTCGAAGCATATTGAGATCAAATATCACTATATCAGGGATATGGTGCAGAGAGGAGCAGTGAAGCTCCTGTATGTTGTGACGGAGGAACAGATAGATGATGTATTGACAAAGCCATTGGCTAGGATTAAGTTTGAGTACTTCAGAGAGAGACTTGGTGTTCTCCAGATTGAGGCTTCCTCCCAGAGACAGTGATGAGATCCAGAGCCATTCTGACATGGTGAGAGGATTGGTTCCTTCCATGGTCAGATGTAAGGGCTGAGATACTTCGTCATGGTGAGAGGATTGGTTCCTTCCATGACTGATATGAGTACTGAGATCCATAGCCATTCTGACAAGCAGGTCAGATGTAAGGGTTGTGCCATTTTGTGCATGGCTAAAGGATTTAGTTCCTTCCATGTCAGATGTAAGTGCAGAAATATCTCTTCATTTTGGTTGAGAGTCTTCCATCCTTGGATGGGATTGTGCCATTCTGACGAGCAAGTCAGA
>LPNX010997932.1:1291-34614 GCA_001517045.1 Pseudotsuga menziesii | reverse complement strand
TGTCAGATGTAAGTGCAGAAATCTCTCTTCATTGTGGTTGAGAGTCTTCCATCCTTGGATGGGATTGTGCCATTCTGACGAGCAGGTCAGATATAAGGGTAGAGCCATTTTGTTCATGGCTAAAGGATTTAGTTCTTTCCATGTCAGATATAAGTGCAGAAATCTCTCTTCATTGTGGTTGAGAGTCTTCCATCATTGGATGGGATTGAGCCATTCTAACAAGTAGGTCAGATGTAAGGGCTGAGCCATTCTGGTCATGGCTAAAGGATTAAGTTCCTCCCATGACAGATATGAGTGCTGGCCATTCTGTCGAGTAGGATAGATGTAAGGGAAACTGCCATTCTAGGAATGGAGGCACCTGGTTAGTTACCAGGAACACTCAGTCAGGTTGTGCAGATGGCATGTAATTCGGTCCTTGGGAGATCCGATAGGTTGGGATGTATGCCTGTAATCAGTCCTGGGATGCTCTTGCGAGGTTTTGCCATGACCACATGTAATCAGCCCTGGGAGATCCTATAGGTTGGGCTGTGTGCCTGTAATCAGTCCTGGGATGCTCTTGCGAGGTTTTGTGGTGAGGCCACATGTAATTAGCCCTGGGAGATCCTATAGGTTGGGATGTGTGCCTGTAATCAGTCCTGGGATGCTCTTGCGAGGTTTTGTGGTGAGGTCACATGTAATCAGCCCTGGGAGATCCTATAGGTTGGGCCGTGTGCCCGTAATCAGTCCTGGGATGCTATTTCGAGGTTTTGTGACGCACGTAATAAGTCTTGAGGATTCTCCAGTATGGCATGTGATGATGAAGACCTGCAGGTGGTGGGCATACATCCAGCATGAAATAGGGATGGCTCTGTAGAACTTCCTATGACGAGATAGTACACACTTGATGATGACCAGTGGAGATCCAGATCGAGCTATGATCCAGATCCAGTTATGATGACTCCGAGAGATCCAGATCGAGTGATGATCTAGATCCAGCAGCGATGATCCAGATCGAGTGATGATCCAGATCCTGTCCAGAGAGATGATCCAGATCGAGTGATGATCCAGATTCAGTCCAGTGATGTTGATCCAGATCGAGTGATGATCTAGATCCAGTGATGCCATTTTATGATGATCCAGATCGAGAGATGATCCAGATCCATATGACTTGAAGACGAAGATGACTTGAAGATGAAGATGACTCAGATGATCCAGTTAAAGCAGATAAGAAGACCAGTGCTGAAAAATTGTGTCGAAAGAATACCTTCCTAGTTAAGAGGGAGTGTTGATGTATATGTAACTTCGGAATGTATTCTTCTATATATTTTATATTATTGTAACCCGATGTTTATTCCAGGATGTTTTTATTATGTATTTGATTCATGTGGTCATGCCCCGATGTTCCGATCGGGAGGATTATAATGTAAACAAGTCATATCAAGTCATTGGGTAAGTCCCCACTGTTTATGGGGCACTTGAGTTATTATACACTAATTAAGGTGTAGGCTCGAGTAGTAATTATTAGGTTGAGTGCACTTCAAGTCAATGGAAGAATATAAATAGAGAGTGAGAGTCTCTCTATTTATCACTGGTGACTTAGCTCTCTTGCTCTCTCAAGTGTGGCGCACTTTTGGAGAAGGAAATTCTTGGGCTTGACAGAAGACAGAAGGCTGCTGTTGTGAAGGGAGGTCATCTTACTGTTTTGGGATCACATCTTGTGGTGATACTATCTTAGAGGAAGTTGAGGGGTTTTCTCCATTTATGGTTTCCCCTCCTAAAATATTTGTGTCTCTTGTCTCTTGTGATATGCTTATGTGATTGCTGTGCTTGTTATTCTCTCACTGAAAAGATCTTATCATAATGCTAGCTTAAATGTTGAAAAACTAAGAGAAACAGAATGTGGCAGAGCTACAAAACATGCTTACTTGGTGTACAAGACAAATTTGAGTGACGCAACCTATCATTGGGAATTGAAAAAACAATTTTAGTAAGGATGAACTCCTAAGGAACAAGTGATGATTGAAATAGTAAGAGCCTCTTCCCATAGGCTATTGTGTTTCATAGTTTATTATAATAACATTGTAGCATGCTCTTACAAAAACAAACTATCAACTTGACAGTTTTTCAGAAATAGTCCAAGGACTAGAACAACAGCTTCGTGGGAATATAGGACAAGAAAATACTTCATTAGTTTAGATACTTTCACTGAAAGGAAATGTTTGTGAATGTACCTTAGTCATGTTGGATTCCTCAAAACCCAAAAGATATCCATAATCTTCATTTTGGTGATCCCATGAATTTGTCAGTTCCTCATCTTCTACTATTTGCATCTTCTGCTCAAGACTCAACACCCTATTCCTCCATAGTTCCATGATTGTATTGGTTGAAAAATAAATCATAGTCTCTCAAGAGTAGGGAAAGAAGGATATTTCAAGTTTTGTTCAAAATACCAAACTAATTTGTCTCAAATTCACAGATATCCACTCTTTCTTTTCCATTTTCTTCATTGGAATTCATGCACATTAGTACTCTTTTGTTCATCCAATATTAATTTTTCCATTTTTACAAAGGGATAGAGGCCTATTTATGGTTGCTGGGATGAGAAAAGAACTCAATGTGTACATGTGTGCAACATTGTAGGAAACAAAGGAATGGAAATAATGGAACTCAAATCTTCCCTTCTCATCTTGTACTTCACACCATGGATAACATATACACATTGACCTCTACAATGGTAGATGGCCATATATGGACTACCCATTAATGCTAAATAAGGAGGAAACTCCACTACTTCATCTATATCTTCCTATAGGAAGGAGAATTTGGTTTTATGTCCAAAGAGATTTGCATAGAAACCTAGCATCGTTGCAGATAAGAATAAGTGAACCTATGCAAAATATATTCACTTGAGACCTCTATGCTATTAGTAACTTAATGTAAATGTAAATGTATCTAAGGGATACATACCTGAAGAGGAATTTTGCGTTTCAAGTAGCATGAAAAATAATTAATGAGAATTGATTTGCTTGGAAGCACAAATTGCTTCTGGAACGTTGAGTTTGTCTGAGATAAGATCCAAGAAATTTGCATACATTTCATCCTCCAAGAGTGCCTATTCATTATCCATGGCTGCTGTTGATTGCATGGGCAGACCCGGGTTTACTATAATCAACCAACAAACACCCCAGCTCACTGGCCCTTTCGGCAACAGACCGCAAAGCGATCTGAAGTCTCACTCGAAGTGAACCTAATGGGTTGGCCAAGACTCAAGTGTCTTGGACCAGGTTCTGTGGCAGTCCTACTAATGCTGCACAGCTCTTCTGTCTGCAAGGTCTCCTTGAGTACAGGTGCGACGCGCAACCTCTCCGTTGCGCAGCTCTGCTAGTCGCAGAATCTCTACTTCTATGTGCGTCGTACTATTTCTTCCCTTGTCGCACAACTCCCACTTACTCACAATATCACCAACCCAGTCGCAGCTCCGCGCACCGACACACACACAATCTCTCCTCAACGCCAAACACTCAACTCGCAGTATCGCGCACCGCAGCTCCTTTGCCGGTGCGATATCGCCTCTCTGCGATATCCTACCTCTACGACTTCGCACTCTTACCGCTGATTGTGTCGATGTTCGCAACCCTACTTCTCAGAAGTTATATTGTGAGTAAATGGTCAATAGCAACAAACATAAGGGAGTCTTAAGAAGCTTACTGAAACACTTCATTTATCTCTGTTTTCCTGCAATACTGTGAACTGAACACTTCATACATTCATTTACTGCAAATAACAGCATACGCATAATAACCAGTGACATTAAACAACTAAAAACACATTCATACAGCACATAACATGAATATTTTACGTGGTTCACTCCCAGGATGGGAGTTACGTCCACCAAACTGTGCTTCTATTATATCTCTTGAGGGAAGTTAGCACAGTCTGTTGCACTGCAAATACAGCGCGAGATCTCGCTATCTCTATATTCTCTCAAAATCTATATCCTTCCCTCTTTATCAATCTCTGTGAATGGTTACATACAGAATCAAATGAATCACAGACAATCTAAGTGTCTGGATCGTTACAACGCAGTCTGTCTGACTGACTTTTGAATCTAGAAAATTGACTAACTACTAGCTCACTGTCTAATTGGCTAACCAGCTAACCTTTTACAATGCAAAATTACATCTTTATATAGGTGGCCCAAAGGTCTCGCCATTACAACACTGTGGGCCTGTCCCAACAGTAAACCCATACCCTAATTAGTGACAGTCGGTCCTCTCTGTCCTTGAGGTAGCCTCTTCTTGTCACACCACAGCTTTCTGCAGTCTTCCATGCTTCCCGGCACTGACCATGGGTACTATGCACTGCTTCCCTTCTCTGTCCTTCGTCTTCAATGCTTGAGCCTCGTTGCTCCTTCTCCTTTATGAAGGTCACTGAGCCCTCCTGTCTTCTGTCGTTGCCTTCAATGCAGTAGCTGAGCTTTCCTCTCTCAGCCGCTCGGGTACCGTTTCCTTCTTGACTTTTCTACCCCAAAAGTCATGGTTTTTGGCTCTGTCCTGTAGCTAGAAACGTGCTACGGCGTCGTAGCCCTGCCTTCTCTTCTCTCTGCCAAAACTTTGCCCTTCCGCTAAACTAGCAGCTTCTTCTGTAGCTGCGGGATCCTGCTCCAACAGTCCCCTAACACTCACTTATGGCTCGTCCTCGAGCCACTACCAGCGGGCATCTCCTATTGTAGCTTCTCCTTCACCTCCTGCAAAGTCTTTTACAGCCTGCCCCGAAGTTCTGCAACTTCGTTCTGCATTATCTCGGCACGCTCTTTGGCCGAGTCAAGCAAGGCTTGATTGATACTGGAGTCCTCTGCGCAAACAAACAGTCGTCAGTCAATTTTTTTATTTTTATTTTTTCGAACCGCACTGGTGCGACTCCTCATGACTAGAGTTTCTTCCGGTGTAGACTAATTCCCGGTGCGATGCCTCCTTTCAACTACACTAGACATCTGCACCTTGATAAACAGGTTTAAGGTAGGGGTTGAGGGGCGAGGTGGCTATCACTATAGAGCTTAAGCCTACTACCATTGATCCATGTGGGAAGAAGCTCCCCGTTCAACTGGCTAAGCTGAACGGTGCCTCCCTCTGTAACTTGCTGTATCTGATATGGCCCCAGCCAGTGTGTTCTGAACTTCCTTGGGAACTTGATGAATTTGCTGTCATAGAGGAGCACTAGGTCTCCAATCTGGAAGGTCTTATTCTTAATGTGTCTGTCATGCCAAGCTTTTTCTCTTGCTTTCAGCACTTTCTGATGGAATCCAGTGATGAATCTGTCTTCTTCTAGGGTGAGCAACTGTGCCAATGTTTCTTCGAATGTATCTATGTCAGTCATCTCGGTGATCTGAGCGATTCTCAAGCTGGGAAGAATATACTCCATAGGCATAACATCCTCCTGTCCGTATACCAAGCTGAAAGGTGTGTGTCCCGTAAGTTTCTTGCATGTGGTCATGTATTCCCATAATACAGCGTTAACTTTGAGATCCCAGTCATTCCTTTGGTTATTGTAGATCTTCGTAAGAGCATTTTCCAGAATCTTATTGAAGGCCTCCACCATACCATTAGCCTGTGGATGGTAGGGGGTGCTCTTATAGTGCTGAATCTGGAATTCTTCTGTCAATGCCTCAATAGTGCTGTTCAAGAAATGTGTGCCTTGGTCACTCATCAAAATTACTGGGCATCCGAATCTACTGATGATGTTTTCGAAGAGGAACTGTGCAGCTGTAGCAGCATCACAATTTCTTACTTCTTTGGCCTCTGCCCACCGGGTGAGGTACTCTGTCCCAGTGATTATATATCTCGCACCCGTGCACTTTCCTGGTGGGTTGATAGGACCCACAAAGTCTATAGCCCATTTGTCGAATGCGCGTAGCGTGACCTGTGGTCACAGCGGCATTTCATCGCGCCGCGAGGGTTTTCCCACCCTCTGGCAGATATCGCAGCATCTACAGAAGTCCTTGGTATCTTTGTGCAAGGTAGGCCACCATAATCCTGCCCCCAGGATTTTCTGCGCAGTCGGCTTTCTAGTGAAATGACCTCTTGCGGTTCCTGAATGTGCCTCTCTGATAATAACGTCTTTTTCATGCGGCATTACACATCTGCGGAGCACTTCATCCGGACCTAATTTGTATAAGTGTCCTGAAATGAGGGTGAAGTCTACTGCCTTCACAACCAACTATTTCCTTTGCTGCTTGGTAAGCTCAGCTGGTGCTAATCCTGTAGTGAGGAATTGAATAATGTCGGTATAGTAGTCATCTGCGACCTGGATAGAAAACAACGGTGCATCTGGCAGATTGTCTTCTAAGTTAGTGGGCTCTTCTCCTGAGTCTAGTCGTGAGAGATGATCTGGTCTAGCATTCAGTCTTCCTGGTTTCACAATGATTTCAAAATCATACTCTTGGAAGAGGAGTAACCATCTGCAGATTCTCCCCCATAACACTGGCTTGTTGACTAGGTATTTCAATGCGGAATGGTCAGTAAACATTTTAAACGAGGCCCCCAATAGGTAGTGCCTGAACTTCTGCAGTGCATACACCATAGCTAAGCCTTCTCTTTCTATCGTGGTGTAGTTCTTCTCTGCTGTCGAGAGCTTTCTGCTGGAATATGCGATGGGGTGGTCAAGATCCCCTTCTCCTGGCTGTGTTAAGACAACTCCTAGTGCGATGCCTGATGCATCCACGTGTACATGAAATGGCTTAGTCCAGTCTGGAAACACTAGGATGGGTGCTGTAACCATTTTTTCTTTGAGTATGTCTAGGCTCTGTTGACATTCCTCATTCCATAGAAATTTTACATCTTTCTTCAGCAATTTCTCCATTGGTGTTGTAATCTTTGCATAGCCCTTGATGAACTTTCTGTAGCACTCAGTATGACCAAGTACTGTTCTGAGTTGCTTCACCGAGTTGGGTGGTGGAAGATTTACAATGATGGCGATCTTTGTGGGATCTACCATCAAGCCTTGTCTGCAAACAATGTGACCCAACAAAATGCCAAATGGTGCACAGAATATACATTTTTTCAAGTTTAGAGAAATCTGGTACTGTCTACATTTCTCTAACATCAGTCTGAGATCTCCTATATGCTTATCGATTAGTCCAAATACAGTCCAGTCATCAAAATATACTTCTAAGAATTTATGAATGTATTCTTTAAAGACAGCAACTACGACTCTAGAAAATATAGCTGGTGCATTCTTAAGACCAAAGGGCATTACCATATACTAGAACGAGCCCCATTCTGTTGCAAAGGTGGTCTTAGATCGATCCTCTGGATGTATTCTGATCTGATGGTAGCCTAAAAATCCATCAGTGAAGGAGTAGACCTCCTGTCCTCCCACGTTGTCTAATACTTCATCAGTGAATGGTGTTGGAAATGGATCATGAAGTGATGCATCGTTGAGTTTCCGCAGATCAACACAGATTCTGATGTCCCCTTTCATTTTCTTCTCTTGGACTACCATGGGGATAACCCATTCGCTTTCCTCCACAGGTTCTATGATGCCTGCTGCTAGCATCTTATCAATTTCATCCTTTACTTTTTCTTTGTAATGCAGGTTCAATCGATATGGGCGCTGCTTAACGGGTCTAGCATCCTCTTTCAATGGTATCCTCATAACTCCCAGGTCTCCAACTATTCCCTTCATCTCCGTGAACTTGGTGGGAAACAGGTCCTGATAGTCGTGTAACAAATCTGCGATCTGTCCAACTGTTTCATCGTTCCAGTAGTCGCCAATAGATGCAAACTTAGGTTCTTCGTCAGTACCAATATTGACCTTTCTAATCTTGATGGGCTCAGTGATTGCTGGCATCTCTAGCTGTGGTCCTTCGACATCACGAGTCCCTTCTGAATCCGGAATGTTGGTGTTACGGGGGTCCTCCTCTGGCTCCTCTGGTTCTGATGCAAAATTATAGCATTCCAATGCCTCTTCTAGCTGGGTATTCCACTCAGGTTGGACTAGTACTGAGATGGTACAATCCTCGAAAATCTTTGTCTTGATTATGTTTAAGGCCTGAGCAACACTTGGATGTTCTGAGTCGAACGCAAAGGTGAGCATGAAACTGTCTGTCATAAGTGACCATGTAGTCGTTCCTTTGCGTAATTCAGTTTCTATGTACCAATTCCTTGGAACTGTGTCCAATGCGTGAACGAATTTGTGTACCCATTCATCCTCTGGAATGTCTGACCAGCTCTGCTCACATGCCTGGATGTGTATGCTGGGGTCAGTTTCTCCTGTGTATTTGTGTGGAGCATACTCTCTATCGTCGGAAAATCTGATTGACATCAGTCTTTTTACATTATCCCATGATACAACATTCTCCTTATGTGCATACCACCATCTTGCAGGTGTGGCGCGTACTGCAAGGTCCATAGCTTGGATCCTCTGTTCAAAAGAAATCTATTGCTCAAACTGCTCAAGGAAGTCCTGGATATCTGTCAGTCCATGGTAGGATGGAATCTCATTGCTTTCTACGCCAATCCATCGTAGTGATTTACTTATATACGCACATCTGCGTGCTAAGACTTCGTAAAGTCTGTTCTGCCAGTTTTCTAGGCCAGCATCAGAATCTGATGTGCATGAGCTGTCGCATCGCCAACTAATGTTCCCTTCTGCAGTTGGGTTGATGTAGTCATTCTGGTTCACAGTCATCTGGTAAAGGCTATCCATGTTATGTGCTTCCTCTTCTGCTCTTAACGGTTCAATATACTGAGGACCTTGGTAAGGGTCCAGCGGTGCGATGACCCGGATCTGTGCATCCTCAAAGGTCATCTGTCTTCTCTTTAGATTAATAATAGCGTTGCTACCAATTTCCCAATCAATGCTTAATAGTGCTGGATATGGTCGACTGTCGCCAATGATTTCTATAACCTCGAATTCCGCAAAAGTATGAACTCCGTCAATATCAACTGGCACCTGCGGTAGTCGACCCAATGGTGACACTCGCTGCTGATTAGCTAATATCAGGTGGATAGGTGACATGGATAACTGAGGGCTACCCATCTGCTCCCATGTTTGCTTAGTTAGGACATTCACTTCTGATCCCAGATCTAAGACGACTTCATCCATTTCGAACTCTCCAATTTGTGCTGTGAATTTCATCTCCCATCCTGTCCTTGTATGTCCTGTAATACTATGAACAGCACGGTGTGCGCTGTTCGATAGAGAAGGTTGCTGACACTGGTCTATGATGCGCTGTAGTTCTCCAATAGCTTTTTCATTTCTTAAGAACTTCAAACAACTGTGCAACAAGGATTGTATACTTTCTGTTGATTCATCCTCGTCGCATCTGCCTGATGTGGTAGCTTGTGGTGTCTATTCTGTGCTGTCGCCACAAGATGCTTGCTGCGGTACACCCCTAGATGGCGGTACCTGAGATCCTGATGGGGTAGGTTCATCGAAGGAAGCCCTAGCTTCATGAAATGTCTCTTTAGTCTTCTGTAGGTCGAGTGTCATTGCTTTACCAGGGGCTCTGCGTACCCATGTCTGACTTGTGTTCTTTCTGGCCACCTGCGCTATTCCACTGGTGGAAGCACTGCTACGAGTCAGAATATTAACTGTTGGTTCTGGTTCTTTAGGCTCAGCAGCAATAAGCTGGATGTTCTGATGTACCACTGGCTTAATGTCTTTGATCTTAGCTATTAGAATAGGGCACTCTTCTATGGTATAGTCATAAGATTTGCAGTAATTACAAGTAGTAGTGGGGTTCTGACAGTCCCTAGCATAGTGTCCTACAATTCTGCAATTGTAACAAGTGACTGGTCCACTTCCTTGGCCAAAACCTCCTCCTCGGCCAAAGCCTTCTCCATGTGCGAAGCCTCCACCACGGCCTCGTCCTCTCAATCCTCCTCCACGGCCTCCATAAGTCTGATCCGACGGTGGTCCTACTACTGGACCCTATGTGTCTGCTTGGACTCTATACACATCATGTTGTCTTTTTGACATGAGATCATAAGCTCGGCAGTCCTGCTGATCGTGCCTGAAAGATTTACAGAAGACCCAGTATAGGTTCTTAGGTGTCTGCACATACTTCTGAAGTAAGGCGCATTGCTGAGGTGGATGTCCTTGTGTTTTACATATTTCACACCATGGCCCTTGTGTTCTTGGTAAGGTGTTAGGAGCCCCTGATGCTAAATATTCTGTGAAGACTGGATAGTTGTCTTTACTATGGCGATGTGCCCTGCACTTGATGCACCATATGTCTTGCATAACCTCTTTCCCTTTCTTAATTTTGTGTATCTGCAACGTGAGGTTGGCCAACTGGTTCTGTAGGGTTGTCATGCATGTGGTAGTCTCTGCTAGAGGTGAAGCCTCCAGTTTCATTGCCATCTCCCGCGCTTCATATTGAGTAGTGAGTTTCTGCTGCATTAGTGGCATTCTGATATGAGGGAGCAGTGTTGCAATAAACCATTCCTTATGCTGCTCTGGTGCAAACTCAAAACTTACTTGGTCTATCAAGGCTTTGAATTTCTGGTCAAAGTCCCATACTGACTCTCATGGTAACTGCTTAATATCCTTAAGCTCTGTTATACACTGAGATTCAGACTTAGGTTTCTTAAACTCTTTGATCATGGCATTCTTAACCTGGGCAAGTGTCTTGGGTAATGTGGTATACTTTATGTACCATGTCAAGGCTCTGTCTCTGAGTGTGGTGACCAACTGTACAAGTTTAAGGTTGTCATCGTTGATTTTTTTAATGGTCCACATGGCTTCACATAGGAACCAATGCTGTTCTGGGTCTTCTGCTCCCATACCTTTAAAAATAGGTAGCTTCATGTCGTCTCCCATTCTATTCCTCTGTGGTGGGTTCTGACTGGTTGGGTTACTACTACTCAACGGTGTAGGTGAAGGTGATGCAGCAGGAGTAGGTACTGTCTGTGAACTACTGGATGGAGTACCTACGGGGTTGTTCTGGGTCCCTGTCTGTTTCTGTGGAGTATAGGGGTGGTAAGGAATACCCCCCTCTGGTTCTTCTGTAGTGCTAGGACTCTGTTGTCTAATACTGTCTGAGCTGTCTTCAAATACAGGAGAACTGAAATCTACTTTATACTTCTTTCCACTACGTGTTCGTCCAATATCATCAAGATCACTTTCAAACTCTTGTGACATTACTAGCTTTACTTATTCATCTGAGACTAAATCCATTGTTCCTTTTTCATATAGTAGCATCTTAAGGGACAAGTTTAGAGATTTTAGGTACTTACCATGATATCCTCTGAAGAAGTATCGTTCAGCTTCGCTGAAGCTCTTTCTCTGGTCAACTGCAAATTCTGTAACAAAGCCTTCTAGCACACTTGCAAGCCAGAAGTCCACTGCTCTCGTAATCGGATTTTCAAGGTTCTGCACAGTCTGAATCAGCTCCGGTGTCCAGACAATGTTTCTTTTCTTCTTGAATGTGTTCTCATCTGTTAACTTGGATAACCAGTCAAAAAGCTCATTTCTGTAGGTTGCAAAAAATATAGCGTGTATGTCTGAAGCGATATGCTTTACTAACCAGGCCTCTGTGCTCAGTTTAGGACTCCGATTCTCTTTCTTGGCAAACTCCCTCAAGTCTGAATCTAGCCATTGGTGAAACTCTTCTCTGGTAGGGTGCCAACAGAACATAGACTCCCAGTCGTTTAAACCGGCAACGGAACCATTTGTTGATTGCATGGGCAGACCCGGGTTTACTATAATCAAGCAACAAACACCCCAGCTCACTGTCCCTTTCGGCAACAGACCGCAAAGCGATCTGAAGTCTCACCCGAAGTGAACCTAATGGGTTGGCCAAGACTCAAGTGTCTTGGACCAGGTTCTATGGCAGTCCTACTGACGCTGCGCAGCTCTTCTGTCTGCAAGGTCTCCTTGAGTACAGGTGCGACGCGCAACCTCTCCGTTGCACAGCCCTTCTAGTCGCAGAATCTCTACTTCTGCGCGTGTCGAACTATTTCTTCCCTTGTCGCACAACTCCCACTTACTCACAATATCACCAACCCAGTTGCAGCTCCGCGCACCAACACACACACAATCTCTCCTCAACGCCAAACACTCAACTCGCAGTATCGCACACCGCAGCTCCTCTGCCGATGCGATATCGCCTCTCTGCGATATCCTACCTCTACGACTTCGCACTCTTAGCGCTGATTGTGTCGATGTTTGCAACCCTACTTCTCAGATGTTATATTGTGAGTAAATGGTCAATAGCAACAAACATAAGGGAGTCTTAAGCAGCTTACTGAAACACTTCATTTATCTCTGTTTTCCTGCAATACTGTGAACTCAACACTTCATACATTCATTTACTGCAAATAACATCATACACATAATAAACAGTGACATTAAACAACTACAAACACATTCATACAGCACATAACACGCAGATTTTACGTGGTTCGCTCCCAGGATGGGAGTTACGTCCACCAAACTGTGCTTCTATTATATCTCTTAAGGGAAGTTAGCACAGTCTGTTGCACTGCAAATACAGCGTGAGATCTCTCTATCTCTATATTCTCTCACAATCTATATCCTTCCCTCTCTTTCAATCTCTGTGAATGGTTACATACGGACTCAAATGACTCACAGACAAGGTAAGTGTCTGGATCGTTACAACGCAGCCTGTCTGACCGACTTCTGAATCTAGAAAATCGACTAAATACTATCTCACTATCTAATTGGCTAACCAGCTAACCTTTTACAATGCAAAATTACATCTTTATATAGGCGGCCCGAAGGTCTCGCCATTACAACACTGTGGGCCTGTCCCAACAGTAAACCCATACCCTAATTAGTGACAGTCGGTCCTCTTTGTCCTTGAGGTAGCCGCTTCCTGTCACACCACAGCTTTCTGCAGTCTTCCATGCTTCCCGGCACTGACCATGGGTACTATGCACCACTTCCCTTCTCTGTCCTTCATCTTCAATGCTTGAGCCTCGTTGCTCCTTCTCGTTTATGAGGGTTGCTGAGCCCTCCTGTCTTCCGCCGCTACCTTCAATGCAGTAGCTGAGCTTTCCTCTCTCAGTCGCTCGGGTACCGTTGCCTTCTTGACTTTTCTACCCCAAAAGTCATGGTTTCCGGCTCTGTCCTGTAGCTGGAAACGTGTTACGGCGTCGTAGCCCTGCCTTCTCTTCTCTCTGCCAAAACTTTTCCCTTCCGCTAAACTAGCAGCTTCTTCTGTAGTTGCGGGATCCTGCTCCAACAGCTGCAGCCTATCAAATCTTGCTATAACCATTATCTCAGAATCATGAAAATGGGATTTACTTCGCATAATTTGATGATGTTTTTGTTGCCGCCATAGGATCAAGCATTTGTGGTTGTTACCATGCTCAAGGGACTGTCATATACTAAGAAATGAATGATAGTTGTTTGTACAAAGATAAGACCTAAAAATTATAAACATTATGGACTTGACTTGAATAGTCTACCATTGAAGAAAATACTGGATGCTATTATAAAATTGGCCAAAAGTGATTTCATGTTGGTTGTTAGTGCTCAAAATATTCCATTAAGATACCTATATCAAACACTTGGTCCTTATTGCTTCCTCTTGGCTATTGGTGACTTCTATGTCCCCAAACTTGGAACTAATACCATTCATTGTTGTTATTTGATTGCTTGCAGGGATTCCACATGCTCAGGATATTAGGTCTATTCCAGAATCCTTAGAACAACCCTTTGCTTTATAATTAGGGAAAACCCAATTGGGAAATGGGTATAATGAGGATCCCATTTCAAGCAATGGGGATGAGTTTGATGTTTGATCAAGTTTATCAGTGATATGTAATAGGCGAGTATCTTGTAGCATCATGCATGTTGTTTTTTGGACTTGGATACCATTTAGAGCCCTATTGATGAAGTATTTTGTCTCAGACATGGATTGACATGGATTGATTCCAAAACTATTAAAAATCCTTCTCACTACTATAATTTTGCAAAAGTCAAGTTGGAAAGCTTTTTCTCTTCTGCGAATTTTCCACAACGGGAATCATAAATACCATAAATACTATCATAGTGATATCCGAAAACATTCCCACTTATATAGCATAATGTTTCTCGCACTCTTCGACATGAAATGTGAGTATGATCCTCAAGTTATCACCCAAAATTCAATCTAAGCTGTTTGAAACAATTTTTGCACAACCAAATATCTATAATTAGTGTTAATATCTAATGACATATATTCAGTCTTAACTAAGCAATAAAATTCACTGCATGGTAAGTTCACTTTCTTGGCATAAAAGAACCACAAGTCCTAATGGCTACACTTAGAGATCCATGCTTGAATTCTGAACAAGGAAGTCCTACTAGACCCCTTTTACATAATTTTTTTACAGCTTCATGTAAGTTCCCTTTAACTAGGGAAGAAGGGAAGGAGAGAGACATCTCTTAGAAAATTTGGAGATTTTTGACAGGAACGCTTCTCAAACAAGAAAAAAACCATTTTTTTTGCAAAACATTTTTTATCAAACACTTCACCAGGAAAAATGAATGAGCAATTACTAGTCAACTAGTAATAAATAATGTTCAGATGATACTGGAGGTCACCGTAAAAATGCACCTTGTATGATTTGAAGTAAAATAGATACATAAGTGCTATGTTTGAGCTTCTCATTTTGAAAATTGGAGGGAAAGGAAAGAGCCTTTCCACAATATCCTTTATTAAATTACACTCAAACTAATCATCTGTGGTGTTGTTTATGTGAGTTGGGTATCTCCAAAGCACATCTTCCCATGTGCTATGGCCCCATTTCACCTCCTTCACATCAAAAGCTTCCTCTTTCACTGAAACTCGTATTTTCTCTTTTAAGTCTCTCTCTCTAATGGTAACTGATGTTTCTAAGTCGACCATTATTGCAAATAGCACACCTAACTCATATTTTCTTGCATATCTCTTGCCAATGGAAGTGCATGTTATATCTATCTTGTGGGATATGCCTGCTTATCTATCTTGTGGGATATTCCTCCTCTAGTTAATGACTTTGAAATAAGTGAGTTGTTACCTCATGTTTCGCATTTTGCACTGGAGGGAATACCGTGCATTTTATAGGTGCTAATAATGGTGGGAAACTAGAAAATTTGTATTGTTCATCCCCATCCTTACTTGGTCGTGTATTAAAGCAGTGCTCATACAAGAAGAAAATTATTCTACTGATTCCAAATGATGGCTCAATCACAGAAGGAGTGAAAACTCTCTAGTGTTATTTTTTTATTTCTTTAGATATAGATACCATGTCCTTTGTAAAAGTGACAGTTTGGCCAAGTATGAAAAGTTGAAATCGTTCCTTCCCTTCAGACTCCAAATTATCTGTAAGCTCCATATATTTTTCTTCACTCATGGCCTTGCAAGAGGTTTCCCACAAAAATAACCATCAAAAGCAAGATAACCTTGACAAGCAAGGTAAATAAAACTTGGAAGAAAGAAAAAGCCATTTTAGTTTTTTCTTCCTGCAGTTTACACCATCAACAAGTGCAAGAAAGAATATAAAGATAGTATTCAGATCTAAAGCTTCAATAATCATCTTCTGGTCCTTCTTAAATGCTAACCCCAACTCTCTCTTTCCTGTAGTTATAACTAATTTCTGCACCAAAAAAAAGCAATAAACTGTCTATACCAATATAAATAACAAAACTAAGGCATTCATTGTTGTAAATCACCTATACCTTAGTGGGTTTTGGATATGTTTCATGAGCTAGAAGAGGCACAACACTTTTTTCCTGTTCCATTACAGTTTTACAAGTTTAAAGTTTATAACTTGCATTTAAAACTTGTGACTTAAAAAAAATATATTATTGAATAACTCAAAGTTTACTTTGAAAACTTATAGTGTGTGCCTTCAAGTGGTAAGAAAATAGGTTAGCAAGACCAACACATTCAACCCATCCATAGGAAAACTCTATTTATGCGTCCCTATAGTCTGCAGCATAATGAGCCATTTCATTCTGTAAATGCTTCCTGAAACACAAACGCTCCTTATCAATACAAAGCACTGTTAGAAAGAAGCAAGTCCTTCCTATGAAGTAACCCAGATTCTCATTGTTAATAGTGCCCTGTCCATAAGAAGGTAACATGATATTTTAAAAATAAGCACGATAGAAGCAATATACAATATCTTTTTCATAGCAAGCTACTAACTAGAGACTTCAGCAAACATTTGACAATGCTGCACTTATCTGAGTTGATTAACAATAATATAAAATGCCTTGTGATTGTATACACATGGAAATCAAAAGATTTTTCAAACCTTTGTCAATGCTTCCCCCAGATGAATCTTTACGGGTGATTTTAGGGCCATTTTCTCTTCTCTAGAATTCACGTAACTTTATCATCTTCTCTTTTATGGGTGATTTTAGGGCCATTTTCTCTTCTCTTCTCTTTGTACTTTCTATGATGATGTATTTCCCTATTATTGTATCTATTTTTTAGTTCTTTGCAAGACCCATTATAAATTTAGAATACTCTAATCTAGTATTCTCCAATGGCTCATGCTCGTCTTGTGTTCAAATTCAATTTCAAAGAATGGCTCATCGATGTTGCATGGTTGCTTGGCATATTAAATGATTCCCTACCAAAAGTGTAGTCTAGATATAAACAATATAGACAATCCTTGGACTAGTTGGATTTTCTAACTGTGAACTTGTGAGGAAGTTGCAATAGATAGTTAGAACTTAGCCTACAATCTCCTGTATGTAGGATGTTTCCAAAATCATCTTCAAACAAAAGCATGATAGCGCCTGGAAGTTTCAAATTCTAATAAAAAAACAAATATATTTCCACTCAAGGAGAATCTCATGTATGGGTTATGTTATATACTAAATCACCACTACATTAGCCCCATCATATTTGAGGGATCCATGAGAACCCCAAGAACTAAATAAAATAAGTGTGTTTTAAGTTCAAACAAGATTTTGTTTTAAGAAAGGTAAAATAACTTGAAGTTATACAATTTCGAGGAAAGACCTTTATTCAAAGTTAAGTAATGGAAAAATAAAAATATTGGCATGCCATTAATTCCCTTAACTAGAAAATTGTCAATAGATCATAACACCAAGAGATTCTAGAAATAATGGCAAGAATTGCCAAAAATAAATTTCCAAAACAATTATGGCAATTCCTATATCTGCAACTCATACAAGTCAAATTAAATATAATACAAGAATTCCTTATAAATATTTTTCCAATTTGCAAAAGACACAACAAACATATAGATCATGGCTTAAAAACAGAAAACTTATGATGACTATAAACAAATGGGAATAGAGAACCAAGAATGGCAGATTTTCTTTGTTCAAGAAATCACAAGATAAAGTTCAGAACAAAACAACAAGTCTAAATACAATACTAAATTTTAGTGAAAGTTTTCCATCTAAGAAGGTAATTAAATAATATATAATCTAGGTCAAGTTAAAACAGTTTCAAATTTTGCAAGGAATAACTACTCAAAACCTAGTTGAACAAATAAACAGTGAAAAGAAAAAACGATGTAGAAAATGCAGCTTGGTTTTGATCCATTATAAAGACAAGAAAAATTTAACTTGGAAGACTAGAAAACCCAATGGAGCATATCAATATTTATTCCTGGACCAACAAAATAGTAAGTTTGGGTGTTATGCATCAATTGTCTTAGAGATCAATATTTGCAACAAAATTGCAAGTTCTTTAAAAACAATATTATGAACCCAAGTTTCAGTTTTACAATACACTCCATAGCATCTTAAAGTCTATCTTTCCAAGGGATAAACTTTTATACACTCAATTCTTAAAATCACAATTTTTTAATTTCAAAAATTCAAAGACAGGCTCAAATTGCAAATAGATATGCTTACCATACACCTTAAATACGGTGTAAGAACAAGGAGGCTACATTTCTATATAAATTCAATAAGCCAATGGAAAAACACATATTATTTCATACCATTCAACAATGTCTATTGGAACATCAGCAAGATATAGGCCACTTTCTGGGCCTAACAATCAAGTCTACTGACACCCTGAATGGAAATATTTCCCAGCTTTAAATCTTTGCAATGAAAGATGGTAGGCAAAAAATTCTTTCTATAACTCGTCCTTGTAGAAAATATCTACAGCATCCAAATTATGTAATGGACATTTGTTCTAGGAAACTGACTATTCCTCAATTTCAATAGTCTTGTTTTGGGTCATCCAAATAACAATAAGTTTTCAGTACTTCGAGTTGTGCACTTAAAAATCTTCTAATTAAACTCTGAACTCTTTCTTCAAGCCTGCAAATTCTAATTGAAACTATCATTTGTGTTGCAGTTCCATGTTTGAGTTTTAAAGTTGCTCTCTTCGTTCCAAAATAAATAGTGATTTCTTTATATCCAAATTGGCATAGCTTCTTTCAATATGAACCTGTATATTCTAGCTTCAAAATCAGTGATCCTTCAATTTAGAAAGTCTTGAACTTGAATCTTGCATGTGATATTAAACTCAGTGGATGAGGAAATGGTACTTGAGACCTCAGACAAAAAAAAATGAATTCAATATATACACCTTCACCCCTTCATCAAATTTTGAAATTTGTGATCGCCATATACCATTATTTGATGAAGCTTCTCAAGCTAATTTAGGTAAAGTAGGAAAAGGAATGGGGTGGGATAGTTTTCTTTGATGACAAGATTTCGAATTCTAATCTAACCTTGGACATGAACAGAAATCACTTTGTAGAGACAAAGACTTTCATTTCAGTCTTTAAAGCACTTCGTTTTGGGATCTAGGAAAGGCGCTGGTTTGAGGGAATTCTAGATTTGTAATTAACAAAATTGGATGATGCAGAGCTTTGAAGTAATTGCATTCAACTTAATAGAATTGGAACAGAGGGAATAGTTATTGGCTAGAGATGTCATAAACCTTATATCTAGAGCTAGTTGCATATCCTAGGGGATTTTGTAGGAGATCTGTAAAAATTAGACTCAATTCTTTGAATTTTCAAATATTAATATAACATTGTCTAAATTTCATTTCCATATTTAACTTAGGTGTTGGATGCTTGTTGAGATCCTTCAAATGCCTCTCAATGATTGGGGGTCATGTTATCTTTTCTAGATCTCCATTCCAAATTGTTGATTGGTTTATTCAATATTGGGATGTACACTCATTGCCTTTCCTCGAAATTTATAGATCCTTTGATATTGCTATAATGTTCTCATAAAAATTCTCTATGGATTCTCTATTTTTTAGTATTTTCTTTATCCAATTGGATTTTCATGACAACACAATTGGCTATCAGCTCAGGTTCTACAAGATTGGCACAATAAAGGTTTAAGACTATGGACGAGGTAGGAGACAAGGTTTCTCGCCTCCCTCTGTAGACTCAAACCAACCAGGCACACACTGGAGTTCCATCTCACCTGCATTAAGTAACTTCCATACTATTACTTATTAAATCAGACACTCACCAAATTCCTTCAAAACATGACACCTAACATAACCACTACTTAATTAAACATAAAGGTTGGAATTTTTACTTGGCATTGACGTCAAAGGAGTTGGCAGGACATCTTCTCAACCATTATCTTTTCAACTAAGTCTTCTTTTCCAGTATGAACACGTGAGGAAGACAACAATCCATAGTAGGTAGATGCCAGTAGTTAGGAGCAGCATGATGAATGTGTTGAGAATATTCACAGGAAGATACAATAAACTCTATTAATGGTCTAACCTATACCCATAACATCTTCAATGATAGATGAGAATATACACTTATGAGAATACTAGGTCTGAGTGATCTCACTTGTCAAAGTATGAAAGTATTTACGCTTATGATAAGGCTTGATGGATGTAGCTGTTGACAGTATATAACAAGAGTTGACCAAATAAGTAGATCGAAATTGAATGGAGCCTTAATATGAGCCTTGAATACATCACTACCAGTCATAATATTGTGGCTGATAAGACTGTATGATCAAGCAGTTAACCAGGATGAATTTGGAAGCCCTAATCTTACCGTTGAAGATGTCACTCTCAGTTATGCTATGAAGAAACCCTAAAAATATCAAAGTAGATCAGATAATAAAGTAAAACAATTATTTTATAGGACCATTTAAACAATCATTCACTGAAAATGTCTTTTGAATACCCTTACACTCAGCACTTGAGGGTTTCCACGTCCACAAAGTATGGAAGTCAAGATTCAAAATAATGTCAGGGTTATAGTTCAAGATTGTGGAGTTGGAAGGGTTAATGGACCTAGTAAAGCTACAAGTCACATGTAGTAGAAAAGGGTGGTAAGTCCTTAAAGCATGAACTTAAAAGAAACCTCAAGTATATTTAATAGATCTACAAGAAGACAAAAAAAAATGGAGTTTTAATTCTCTTTTAAAATCAAAATTATATTAAACGATGTTGGGTCTGCCCCTACATAGACATGTAAACAGGTATAAATAGAAGTGTTGTGAGCTACATTTGTGAGTGAGTTGGATGGCATATGCTATGTAATAGGTGTGCTCAATGGTTTGAGGAGCAGTAGTCCGAAGCTATCGTTAGAGGAATCCAAGGTTGAGAGTAAGGAGATGCCAGATTCCAAGTTTTGAGTTGATACGGTCAGAATAAATGAAGTTTGGCACAATAAAAAATTGTTCTCAGGGATGATCAAGTTTAGAAGAAGACAATTTTAACTCAAGTGTTAACATTTGTCATAGGATATAACACATTTGTCACATGATAGATCAGTCAAATCTGAGGGGAAAGACATATCTTTCCCTTAGCAATTTATGGTTTCCTAGCATGCCTAACGGCTAGCATCCTTTTAGCGTAGCTGATAAAACTTGAATGTAAACCTTATCTTTGTAAAATACATACATTAAGTGTTTTTTTCCCATTCAGGTTTTCCAAGTAAAAAATTTTGGTGTCTCTTGAGTTATAATTCATTGCTGTTACATAAGATTGATTAACTGTTATTAAGTTGAAAGGAAAGACTTTGTTAATAATTGATTATTGATAGCAATCAATTATCAATTACTAATAGAAATCACCACTTCACAAAAAACCAATTAATTGAGACAAACAACCAAAACAACATTCTTACAGACAACAAATAGAACTTCCTGACGAACAATAACTTTGACCAATATTTCAGAAAACAAAAATCATTTTTCTCATCATCACCAATTACAATTATATCCTGAAGAAAGCATGAGGGAACTAAGAAAACATTCAAACTTTTAAATACAAATGAGACACTATTAGCTTTCCTACTTTCAAAGTCTATGAAATGACATTCTTTTTTCTCAGTAGTATAGAGTCTACAGACATACAAACTAAGCATATGCCTGATTATTATTTCCCATGCAATCACATAAACCTCCTAGTATTACAGAATACTAAAAAGCAATTTCTAGAAGAAGAAAAAAACATAACTTAATATACCCATATGCCATGCTTTATTTAAAAGTTCCTTCCTTAAATTGAAACAAAAAAAAGGAGTCCATTATTCAGAAACATTAACCTGGATGATGCCAAAAATTTTCATTTGTCACCTCTCGATGAAGGTGTTCAATATTGGGATGTACACTCATTGCCTTTCCTCGAAATTTATAGATCCTTTGATATTGTTATAATGTTCTCATAAAAATTCTCTATGGATTCTCTATTTTTTTACTATTTTCTTTATCCAATTGGATTTTCATGACAACACAATTGGCTATCAGCTCAGGTTCTACAATATTGGCACAATAAAGGTTTAAGACTATGGACGAGGTAGGAGACAAGGTTGCTCGCATCCCTCTACAGAATCAAACCAACCAGGAACACACTGGAGTTCCATCTCACCTGCATTAAGTAACTTCCATACTAATACTTATTAAATCAGACACTCACCAAATTCCTTCAAAACATGACACCTAACATAACCACTACTTAATTAAACATAAAGGTTGGAATTTTTACTTGGAATTGATGTCAAAGGAGTTGGCAGGACATCTTCTCAACCATTAGCTTTTCAACTAAGTCTTCTTTTCTAGTATGAACAAGTGAGGAAGACAACAATCCATAGTAGGTATATGCCAGTAGTTAGGAGCAGCATGACGAATGTGTTGAGAAGATTCACATGAAGATACAATAAACTCTATTAATGGTCTAACCTATACCCATAACATCTTCAATGATAGATGAGAATCTACACTTATGAGAATCCTAGGTCTGAGTGATCTCACTTGTCAAAGTATGAAAGTATTTACGCTTATGATAGGGCTCGATGGATGTAGCTGTTGACAGTATATAACAAGAGTTGACCAAATAAGCAGATCGGAATTGAATAGAGCCTTAATATGAGCCTTGAATACATCACTACCAGTCATAATATTGTGGCTGATAAGACTGTATGATCAAGCAGTTAACCAGGATGAATTTGGAATCCCTAATCTTACCATTGAAGATGTCACTCTCAGTTATGCTATGAAGAAACCATGAAAATATCAAAGTAGATCAGATGATAAAGTAAGAAAATTCTTTTATAGGACCATTTAAAAAATCATTCACTGAAAATGTCTTTTGAATACCCTTACTCTCAGCACTTGAGGGTTTCCACGTCCACAAAGTATGGAAGTCAAGATTCAAAATAATGTCAAGGTTATAGTTCAAGATTGTGGAGTTGGAAGGGTTAATGGACCTAGTAAAGCTACAAGTCACATGTAGTAGAAAAGGGTGGTAAGTCCTTAAAGCATGAACTTAAAAGAAACCTCAAGTATATTTAATAGATCTAGAAGAAGACAAAAACAAATGGAGTTTTAATTCTCTTTTAAAATCAAAATTATATTAAACGATGTTGGGTCTGTCCCTGCATAGACATGTAAACAAGTATAAATAGAAGTGTTGTGAGCTACATTTGTGAGTGATTTGGATGTCATATGCTTTATAATAGGTGCACTCAATCATTTGAGGAGCAGTAGTCCAAAGGTATCGTTAGAGGAATCCAAGGTTGAGAGTAAGGAGATGCCAGATTCCAAGTTTTGAGTTGATACGGTCAGAATAAATGAAGTTTGGCACAATAAAAAATTGTTCTCAGGGATGATCAAGTTTAGAAGAAGACAATTTGAACTCAAGTGTTAACATTTGTCATAGGATATAACACATTTGTCACATGATAGATCAGTCAAATCTGAGGGGAAGGACATATCTTTCCCTTAGCAATTTATGGTTTCCTAGCATGCCTAACGGCTAGCATCATTTTGGCTTAGATGATAAAACTTGAATGTAAACCTTATCTTTGTAAAATACATACATTAAGTGTTTTTTTACCATTCAGGTTTTCCAAGTAAAAAATTTTGGTGTCTCTTGAGTTGTAATTCATTGCTGTTACATAAGATTGATTAAGTGTTATTAAGTTGAAAGGAAAGACTTTGTTAGTAATTGATTATTGATAGCAATCAATTATCAATTACTAATAGAAATCACCACTTCACAAAAAAGCAACTAATTGAGACAAACAACCAAAACAACATTCTTACAGACAACAAATAGAACTTCCTGATGAACAATAACTTTGACCAATATTTCAAAAAACAAAAATCATTTTTCTCATCATCACAAATTACAATTATATCCTGAAGAAAGCATGAGGGAACTAAGAAAACATTCAAACTTTTAAATACAAATGAGACACTATTAGTTTTCCTACTTTCAAAGTCTATGAAATGACATTCTTTTTTCTGAGTAGTACAGAGTCTATAGACATACAAACTAAGCATATGCCTGATTATTCTTTCCCATGCAATCACATAAACCTCCTAGTATTACAGAATACTAAAAAGTGATTTCTAGAAGAAGAAAAAAAATAACCTAATATACCCATATGCCATGCTTTATTTAAAAGTCCCTTCTTTAAATTGAAACAAAAAAAAGGAGTCCAATATTCAGAAACATTAACCTGGATGATGCCAAAAATTTTCATTTGTCACCTCTCGATGAAGGTGTTCAATATTGGGATGTACACTCATTGTCTTTCCTCGAAATTTATAGATCCTTTGATATTGCTATAGTGTTCTCATAAAAATTCTCTATGGATTCTCTATTTTTTAGTATTTTCTTTATCCAATTGGATTTTCATGACAACACAATTGGCTATCAGCTCAGGTTCTACAAGATTGGCACAATAAAGGTTTAAGACTATGGACAAGGTAGGAGACAAGGTTGCTCGCATCCCTCTGCAGACTCAAACCAAATAGGCACACACTGGAGTTCCATCTCTCCTGCATTAAGTAACTTCCATACTATTACTTATTAAATCAGACACTCACCAAATTCCTTCAAAACATGACACCTAACATAACCACTACTTAATTAAACATAAAGGTTGGAATTTTTACTTGGCATTGATGTCAAAGGAGTTGGAAGGACATCTTCTCAACCATTAGCTTTTCAACTAAGTCTTCTTTTCTAGTATGAACAAGTGAGGAAGACAACAATCCATAGTAGGTAGATGCCAGTAGTTAGGAGCAGCATGACGAATGTGTTGAGAATATTCACAGGAAGATACAATAAACTCTATTAATGGTCTAAGCTATACCCATAACATCTTCAATGATAGATGAGAATCTACACTTATGAGAATCCTAGGTCTGAGTGATCTCACTTGTCAAACTATGAAAGTATTTACGCTTATGATAGGGCTCGATGGATGTAGCTGTTGACAGTATATAACAAGAGTTGACCAAATAAGCAGATGGAAATTGAATGGAGTTTTAATATGAGCCTTGAATACATCACTACCAGTCATAATATTGTGGCTGATAAGACTGTATGATCAAGCAGTTAACCAGGATGAATTTGGAAGCCCTAATCTTACCATTGAAGATGTCACTCTTAGTTATGCTATAAAGAAACCCTAAAAATATCAAAGTAGATCAGATGATAAAGTAAGACAATTCTTTTATAGGACCATTTAAATAATCATTCACTGAAAATGTCTTTTGAATACCCTTATTCTCAGGACTTGAGGGTTTCCACGTCCACAAAGTATGGAATTGAAGATTCAAAATAATGTCAGGGTTATAGTTCAAGATTTTGGAGTTGGAAGGGTTAATGGACCTAGTAAAGCTACAAGTCACATGTATTAGAAAAGGGTGGTAAGTCCTTAAAGCATGAACTTAAAAGAAACCTCAAGTATATTTAATAGATATACAAGAAGACAAAAACAAATGGAGTTTTAATTCTCTTTTAAAATCAAAATTATATTAAACGATGTTGGGTCTGCCCCTACATAGACATGTAAACAAGTATAAATAGAAGCGTTGTGAGCTACATTTGTGAGTGATTTGGATTTGATATGCTCTGTAATAGGTGCGCTCAATGGTTTGAGGAGCAGTAGTCCAAAGGTATCGTTAGAGGAATCCAAGGTTGAGAGTAAGGAGATGCCAGATTCCAAGTTTTGAGTGGATACGGTCAGAATAAATGAAGTTTGGCACAATAAAAAATTGTTCTCAGGGATGATCAAGTTTAGAAGAAGACAATTTGAACTCAAGTGTTAACATTTTTCATAGGATATAACACATTTGTCACATGATAGATCAGTCAAATCTGAGGGGAAATACATATCTTTCCCTTACCAATTTATGGTTTCCTAGCATGCCTAACGGCTAGCATCCTTTTGGCTTAGCTGATAAAACTTGAATGTAAACCTTATCTTTGTAAAATACATACATTAAGTGTTTTTTTCCCATTCACGTTTTCCAAGTAAAAAATTTTGGTGTCTCTTGAGTTATAATTCATTGCTATTACATAAGATTGATTAACTGTTATTAAGTTGAAAGGAAAGACTTTGTTAATAATTGATTATTGATAGCAATCAATTATCAATTACTAATAGAAATCACCACTTCACAAAAAAGCAACTAATTGAGACAAACAACCAAAACAACATTCTTACAGACAACAAATAGAACTTCTTGACGAACAATAACTTTGACCAATATTTCAGAAAACAAAAATCATTTTTCTCATCATCACCAATTACAATTATATCCTGAAGAAAGCATGAGGGAACTAAGAAAACATTCAAACTTTTAAATACAAATGAGACACTATTAGTTTTCCTACTTTCAAAGTCTATGAAATGACATTCTTTTTTCTGAGTAGTACAGAGTCTACAGACATACAAACTAAGCATATGCCTGATTATTCTTTCCCATGCAATCACATAAACCTCCAAGTATTACAGAATACTAAAAAGCAATTTCTAGAAGAAGAAAAAAACATAACCTAATATACCCATATGCCATGCTTTATTTAAAAGTTCCTTCTTTAAATTGAAACAAAAAAAAGGAGTCCAATATTCAGAAACATTAACCTGGATGATGCCAAAATTTTTCATTTGTCACCTCTCGATGAAGGTGTTCAATAGATGTATTCGGATATGATGCATTGCTAAGGCCCTTCTTTTTGGATGTTAACACATGCTTCTTACCAACAGGCCTCTTATCTAGTGATCCCTTTGGTGGACCTGAAACTACTAAGTTCTGATTCAAATGTTGTTGTCGCTTTCCATGAAGTCTTCCTTGGTTTAGGTGGAAATAAGCCTTCAACTCGAGATTCCAAGTTACATCTCTCCCTTTTTCACCATGGCATAACATTTCCCCTTGAGGTCTTTTTAGTGCTTGACATTTGTACAACCGACGATTCTTCAGACATATAATTATTCCTTTTGTGATCTTGAAGTTCAGGCATGGTGGCTCCTTCACTACTTGATGAATATGTCTGTCTCTGATCTTTATTGTTAAGTAATGTCTACTTATCTACTGATCCATCAGTTGAAGTAGACGAAGAGAGGTGACTCTCCCTTGACAAACGAACACCACTGATAAAATAAAATAGTGAACAAAGATTTCTAAACACTCAAAAAAATATATGTACTTTATATTAAACTTGAAAGTAGATTTCTTTAACCCATTTAGGAAAAAAGTGCTACAAAAATTACCCATTTTCCCGAAGAAGAAGAAATTTCTGATCAAACACCAGAACTCGTATTGCTTTGACCACTCACTTGGGATTCAAATAAAGGATGTAGGGAGATATTATATGCACCAAAATCTCATCATATCAGGCCGTTTCGAAGTTTTTTTTACCAAATGCATAATTTCCAATTATTCTATTAAAACAGAAATGAAATACATTTGAAACATAGCACCTATTGCATTTGAACCAGAACTAGTTGATGAAGCATTCATTGAAGCCGTCGATGTAGCTCCTATATATGAAGCAATTGATTCTGTTTTAGAAGCACCTAGAGCACCTATAGCAAAGACAGGAGCAGGAGCACCAGTAGAGGTAGTAGCTCACCTTGAGGCTTTAACCAGTTGATCCTGTAGAGCCAGGGGTAGGAATAATAGTCATTACGTGGTGCATGAAACAATAGGGGTATTATTAGAGCAGGGTGAGTTCAAGGTGGATGTTACATCCTGTGTAGACATTTATTTATGGAAATAACAAAAATATGCATGAATCAATGGATAGCGCTCCAAGCCAATCTTCTAGAAATTTAGTATATTTGGACAATAGCAGTGATATTTAGCAAGGGAGCATGGTATTTAGTTATTTTAAGCATGCTTCTATTAGCAAATATCAACAACCTGTGGGGGAAGTAGACCCTAGATACTTATACAAATAACTTTTGTAAACAAGTTCACATAACATCTATACTAACGACCTATGACCCATCCTCCCTGGGTAATATTCGTGTTGTGACAAACTTGTTTGGTTGGTTATAAAAATGTTCATATTACACTTTGTGTAGTGAAAGATGTAACAAGGCTTTGAAATATTTTCCCAATTCCCAAGACAGTAGGAATGAAGGAGGTGACCTGGATAGCTATGATAAACAAACTCTGAAGTAGAATCGTCCCCTAAGAGATAAGGAAGGCCTTTCCAATGTATAAGGAAAGTCACCACTAATCAGAGTATTTGAAGAATGTCAATAAGGACTAGTATGAATGCCACTACTATTGCCGAGGGTGTTGCTATTGAGTATTTTGTTCAATCAGCTAAATCAAGGAATTCAAGGTAAATTGGTGGCACTACCCGTGTTGCTTAAACCGGTGATGATGGATTTTCGTCATTCCGGACCAGCATTTTACATATTTTTCGAGTATTTTACCCCACATAGGGATAGGGGGGGTGCATGGAACATCCAATCCAAGACACCTTTCAATTCTAGTTGGGAACTCATGAGAGTAAGTTTCATAGCCTCTACTAGATCCAGAAGAAGCAGTAGCAATTTTTTTAGTTGATCCATTCAAGGAAACAAATTCACCAGCACCGCTCCATTGGCTTCTATTCATGTTCTAGAGCTAGTAGTAAATATCTACACAAAAAAATCTTCAGCAAATAAAGGCTAAACTATAATTGACCCCCAAAAAAATGCACGGAAACAATACATTGACATTAGATATGCGTACATCAAGGGAGCACCCAAAAATGGTGAGAATCGAAGTTGTGAGATAGGAGCGAGTATTTACAGTCATTTGATTGTACCAATATTTTAATACTTGAGTAATTACGCAAAGCTTCAATAAATTTCATTGATTCGATGTCCCCTGAACGCAAAGAACATATCATTTTTGCATCTCTAACAAGCTTTATGGGGTATAATAAGTACCTATATTGAAGCAAAACCAGCATAGGCCTTGAGAAGTAGAAGTAGTGTAACCTTCATAGGAAGGAAGAAGGAACAACGTCAACCACAATATGATAGTGGGAATAACAAGCAGTAAAGGTAGCATAAACTAAAAATACTACAACCCAACAAACAAAGTTGTCCTTACCTATTGTTCCCCCCAACTCAATGACACATACATCAGCAGATACTTCACTTCCATCCACAGAAATAAGAGAAACACATTCAATCCACTCCTGAAAGGAATATGTGATATGTGGAACAACCTACATTCCACAATAAATGAATCGAATGCACATAAAAAACTTGTACAAACTATATTATTGTTGATGCTAGAATAGATCTTTTTGTATCTCAGATAAGCACACAAAATGATCCAATACAACTTGTTTCTAAAGGGTCAGGTCAAGGTGGGTTAAAATGAAACTCCACAATTATGCACTAGAAACCTAGACTATTGACGGGATAGTAGCAACCTTGGAAGATAGAATTCGATCTTATTGTAGGAATATTAAAGCAGCATGACATACATAAGGAAAAGTTATGATAAAAATGACATTATTAAATAAATCTCAGGAAAACATGTAATTCCATGTACCTAAATAGTCTTTCCCAAGTAGTCTCCCTTCCGTTCTTTGTCAATGACTGGCTAAAATATGTGTACATATTATAATTTAATTACTAATAGATTAACAAATTACACTGTTAGAAAGAAAAACTTATACAAAGCTAAGGAAATTATAGGCACTTCTTAATGACCAATGCTTGAAATAGAATTAAAAAATAATAGATATTGTGACCTTAAATAGAAGAAAATGCATTTAAAAGAATCAATACCTGGTATATTTTCCCAGTGGTGACATTGTTATCTCAATTTGATCTCACATCCAAAAATATTTCATAGTTTCCAAGATCCAAGTCAACCTATAAAAATAAATAATAGTTCAGAACTTAAGACTTTCCAACACTACACTGCTAGCATATTTTTCATGTCTATCCAAATAATGCTCTAAACATTATAAAAGAAAGGGATGATGCATAGATACATATGTTAGGTTTCAGTTGGTTCAAAAGTATTTTCACCTAGTTATAAGAGCACGTCATGGGGATGCGAAGGGTTTGTGGTCTCCTTTCCACTTCATTTATTTTTTACTTGCATTTGAAAATATTAGATTGAGTGTATGTTTTCCTTGGGATTAGTGCTAGAAAGCTGCACTTCTTGATGTGGAGTTGGACATGGAATGCATTTGGAATCTTTTACAAGTGCATTTTTTTTAATAGGATGAGCACTTGTTATTTGTGAAGTAACCACTTTACAAGCTATTGAGACAATTGAACCTAGGGATATGTAACCACCTTACATAGTTTGAGGATGAACACTCAAGTTTAGGAGCCATTGATTGGAGGGCTCCACCTTGGAGGTTAGTCAACCCTAATGCAACAAGTGGACACCTTGCTTTGAGAAGCACTCCATTTAAGGAATTTTTTGTTGACCTATCCTATGGTTGCTTGTAGACTTAGCCCAAGTTTTATTGTTGCCCTCCCTCACCCTAGTTTATATAAAGAGAGGAGAGTATTTGTTAATAACAACTAATTTGTACCTTACAGATTGATGGTTATTACAATACTTGCTATTTGAAGAATCTCGGAAGGTAATGTATTGATCTTGTAACAAGTACTAGTACTTGTGGGATGCTATCACTATGGTTCTTTGGCTTGTGAAATGCAAGTGTTGAGTATTGTAGCTTGTGGGATGCATTTGTGAATCTCCTTGACAACTTCTGTGATGCAAGTGACAGATGCTGGGGTTTTACCATTGGTGGGATTATATCTTGTCTGGAAGCTCCAAAGATTTGTTTTCAAGCTTGGTGGGATGTCTCAGTTTACGTTTGTACTAGTGGGGAATGTCTACAATGATTTTGAATTCCCTAGCTAAGGTTTGGGATGCAATGAAGAGTCCTTGCTTGGGATGAGCTGAAAGGACTTGTTGTACTAGCTTCGGATGAGTTGGGATATTATAATTTATCTTCATTACTATGATTGTATGAAGTGTACTATTTTTGTCCTAAAATTGTGATTAAATATCTGATTTTTCCAATGTTCCATAAGGACATGTCTCCCAGGGTTGAGGTTTTTCCCTGGCATTTCCCACGCCCCGAGGGTTGGGAAGCTCCATGGGAAAAATTTCCCAATGCCCCCGTTTCTAAGAAACATGGGGAAACACAATGCTATGAGGTTCTAAAATTTGGGGAATCCCACATGCCCCATCCTAAAAATGGGTTGCTCCCACACACCCCCACACCCCTCAAAATTTTAAATTTTTTTACTTAAAAATAAAAAATGGTTCATCTTAAATTTTAGACTTTTACACTAAATGGTCATTGTTACAGCTAATTTTACCAAACATGGTGAATCACACCTTTATGGCCTTCCTTGTCCCTCTACAGACTCTTTAGACCCCATGGACCATTTTTGTACCTTTGATGTTTCCAAGATCATCCCTAAAAACATGCAATAATGCCATATTTGACCCTTAAACTGGCATACATCAGGATGTGTGCAAAAGGCCAAATTATTTTGGAGTTTTCCTTGATGTGGATCTGACTCACTTGTCTCTTGGCCTTCCATATGCCTTGAGATTGCTCGGATTTGACCTTCCATTACCCCATTGAAGAGCTATATAAGGAACCCTTTGGATAGATTGAAGGAAGAAGAATTGAAGAGAAAGAAAACTATAGTCCATTGTTTCCAGAGCTTATACATGATTTTGCATCCATTTGTCCCTTGGAGCACTTTTGTTTTCTTCCAAATCTTTCATTTTTCTTGTGAGCTTGCTATCGAGAGATGGAGGATTGAAGTGGTGGAGGCCCAAGTGGGGGACTCAGTTTCTCTGATTCGTAGATGTGCCGACAAAGGTTGTCACTATTGTAATATATATTTTATATTATTAGAAATATCTTTTCCTGTCCAATAATGTGTATTTAAATGAGTATTTGATCCATGGATACTTTTAAATGCTTATGTGTTATTGATTATATATGCTAGAGTAGGTCTAACACAATTATATATAGCATGCTTGTCTTGTTTGCTGAATGTTGAGGAAGCAAATTGACAATACAAGTTGGAATGGAAAAGCTCAACGAGGATCTACATCAACCGTCCAAAATAAGGTACGAATTGAGATCCTTTAGTGTTAGATATTTGGTTTCTCTTGCATATAGGAAAAGATTGATTTCTGGAGTCAAGTTGTTTGTTGTGGTACCCCAAGCCATAGGAATTTATCTCCGTAACAGTCATTATAAATAGAAATAGAAACAAATAAAAAGAAAAAAAACATCTTTATGATTTTCTTGGCTACAACGATTACATTTACATTACACTAAACTCTTCGGGAACACAAGGATGCTAGTATGCAAATGGTGATGGGATGAGGAATTGATATGTTTATATGTCGGGGTTCATTTTTTTTTTTTTTCTATTTTTTTATCATTTTAGAGACTGACACCCCTATGTTAGGGTCCCCGATGCCCCCCTCCCCCATACCCCAAAAATAAACCAAAATTTTGGGGTGTCTCTACACGTCCCTAATGTGTATTTCCCCGTTCCTATGTTCTGGAAACTTGGTGGAACACTGGATTTTTCTCATCTATTGAGCATGTTTCATGGATGTTTTAGTATGTTGATGTATTCACGAAATGAATTTGAATGCTATATTGTTTTAGTATGACATTCGTAATGAAACCCTTTGCTAGAATTGAAGTAATTTTCAGATATGTGTATTGAGATAGATATTTTCCTAAGGGCTACTGAAATGATCTATGCTTGAAGTCGTTGTGGTCTCTACATTCTTTAGTTTTTCTAGTAGTAGTTTGACAAACTTGAGGTTTCTTACAGACTTGTTGAATAAATTATTTTCAGCACTAAGGATGAAAACTCGGGCTATTGTCTTCTTCTGTGTGCATGGTATGAATTGATCTTTTCACCTTGCAGTTGTAAATTTTTAATAACAGGAAAAAAAATTTGTTAGTTAAAAAAATCTCAAAACATACTATATTTTCTGCAATGAATGTTGGCATGCCCATTAGGTCTCTTAGTGTTGAAATTGGGCTCTCATACCACTTGTAATGTCCCCAAAATTTGAAAAAGAAAAAAAATTTACAGGCCCATTAATTATTATCTAATATGGATATTAACTTAACTTCTGCAGAATATGTCGGTCATGGTTTTCTGAATTGAACTGTAGTAAGCTTGTCCTTACCATTCTTTGGGTTTTCCTGTGTAGTTATTGATGTATTTACGTATCATACTTACTTTACTTGAAAGTGGTTTAAATGCTTACTCTGCTGATTGATTATTTGTCATGTATGTGGATATACTTGTTCATTTATAACTTACTTTTGGGTTATAAGATTTGTTTGTTGTTTATGGAAATTCTTGACTTAACTTTTAAGTGTCAAGGGGTGGAGTGGAAGGACTTGTATCCCCTATGGGGCCACTTGAAGAGGTAACTGGTTATACTTGCAGTTATGGGGTTTACTTAGTTCATATTGAACTAATGCAGACTTATCCTTTCTTTGTGTAGATTCATTAGGTGACAAAATCTTGCTACGACTGCTAAACATGGCATGCTACCCATGCTATACTACTCAAATTCCATTCAAACACAAAGGACCAAATTCTTATCCTAGCAATTCTTACTACTACTATTTT
>LPNX010997892.1:74868-108922 GCA_001517045.1 Pseudotsuga menziesii | reverse complement strand
ATATAAAGTGGTCCAAAGGGGTTAATGAGTCTGCAGCGGGACAAGGGAAGGCCATACAATGTGTGATTCACCTAGTGTGGTGAAATCCGCTATAACAATGACCTATGAAGGCCATTCAGTGTTGTCATCACAATATCTGCATTCTCCACTTCTTCATCTACAGCTTCTAATTCTTCCTTGATCTGAGAAACCCTTGTGAAGTAGGACTAGATAGTCTCTGCATTCTAAATCTTCACATTCTTCAGTTGATTCCTTAGAGTCATCTTCTAGTTTATGTTCTTCCATTCAAACAACTTGGTTATGGCATCAAACATAGATTTAGGTGTCTTGAGAGAGGACACCTGAGGTATAAGGTGATCCTTGATAGAATCAGCAATGATCCTCTTTGGCATAACTATCTTCTTCTTATGTAAGGCCTTTGCCTCATCTCCCTCTGGAACTGGAACCTCCTGATGGATGTAGGAGTCTAACTCATTCTCTTCCAAGACGAGGGAGATCCTATACTTCCAGGCTTGGAAGTTATCAACTCCCTCAAGATTTTCATCAAGCTTGGTATGATGAGGCATCTTAACTGAGAACCTCAAATGGAAATACAAAAGATTTTAGATCTTACCAGGTCAAGATGTCGGATCTGAAACTTGAGCTGAAATCCTACAAAGTTGGTTCAGGAGAAAATTAGGGTTTTTCTTTTCTAGATATCTATCCACCCAAATGTCTTGAAATTGTCTCTAACTTTGATTTTGGGGAGGAGATCAATCCAGGCCTAAGCTCACTAAAAAATTCCTCTTCTATGAAAATCCCTAATTTCTGGTAGTAGTGTCGGGTCCAAAACTAAAAAACCTCAGAATTGGATTTTTCTTCGACAGAAAGATGCGCCCTAAGGAGGAGAGTTATTCCACCCTACTTTTGCTAAAAAACTATGGAGGAAGATCCACAAACTAGGAAGACCTAGTTCCCGCAGCTGTGCAGTGTCTTCTTCTCAGGTTAGCTTTGATACCATGTTAGTTTTTCAACATTAAGCTATCATTATTAGGATCTTTAACTGAGAGAATAACAAGTACATCAATCAAATACAAGAGACAGTGAACATAGTGTTTTTCCTCAAGGAAACCATAAATGGAGAAAATCCCACAACTTCCTCAGAGATAGAATCAACACCAAAACAATAAGTGATCTCCAGACAGTAGTAATCTTCTTCTTGTCTAGCCCCAATGTCTTCTCCTTCCTCAACTATGCGCTACACTTGAGTGTGTATGAATTGTGTGATAAATAGAGACTCCAGTTCTCTATTTATACTAATCTCGACATGACTAAAACCCTACCAGGGCTGAACTCTACTAGGAGAGTCTAATAACCTTAGTGCCTCAGAACTACAGGGAATTTAACCCTTAGACAATCGGAGGGTTACCCATAATGACTTGACATGAATTGCTTACATTATTGATCCTCCTGATCGGAACATCGGGGCATGACAACATGACTCAATTAAATTATAGATACATCTCGGAATAAACATTGGGTTACAATACATAAGATATATAGATGAATACATTCTGAAGTTACAAATACATCAACATTGGGAGAAAAAAAGAAAATCACTTCATTGTTATTATGCCATCGGTAGTGTAAATAAGGCCATCAAAGTGGATATTAAATAGCATGTGAAGCATGTAGGTATTAATTCATCTTGCATGCGCCAATGAGAAATTAGGTTGCATGCATGCAAATTTAAGTTATGAAAAACCTAATATTATAAAATAAGACAAGTTGAACCAAAAAAGAATCTATTACTATTATTCACTTTTTCGATAGCTTTTGAGAGCTCAACTCTAGCAGAAGCAGCTGTAGCAGCAAGTTTGGGTTGAGGGCACAAGTCCTTAGCTATTAAGTTTTTTCAGTAGCAGAATCAATTTTCCCTAATCACTTTCAGGGATATATCATCCAAATCTACCACAAATTTTCATAGTTACTCACCATTACTGACAGCAGTAGGATATCAATGTGTGAATATTAGAGATCTAGCAGTAACATAAATAAGACATGTTTCACTGTGCATTAATTCACTATAAGGTTGAGAATCTTACTTTCTTCTGCATGTCTCTTCCATTCTCTTCAAAATTCCCATATTATCATAACTAGTGATTTTAGAGACTCCTCTTGCACATTTAGAGAAGATACAAGTAGAAGTTGTGTTGATTGAGGGGCTCCCTACATTATAAAGAAACAATTTGCTACTACCTTAAAAAGTCTCAAATAGTCTACATGTGTTCATCAAAATATTTAGGAGACCCATACTCTACTATCTAGAAAGTTCTAGCAATCCTCTCCATGTATTGAAGCAGTTATGAAAATATTATCATCAAAGGAGGTCGTATTTTCTTGCATGGGTGAATCATCTGGAGAAGGAATCGCGTTTTGGAGATATAGTGGATGCATGGCATGCATGTCTCTTCTATGTTGATCAACCACCCATGCTAAAAATATTGGTATGTCCTTAAATTTGTTGAAGCTTCTTTCACTATAAATTTTAGTTTTGATCATATGTGGAGTTTGTGCACTATGTGGGAATCGCATGCGATTTAAGTTTTAAAGGTTAAATTTAAAACAAGTTTGAATCAAACCAACAAATACCACAACCACATCAGTGAAATAACACAAAATATCAAAATATCATCTTGAGAGCTCTTGTATGAATAAGCAAATTGACATGTTGATCCAAATCTTGGAGAAGAATAACATCTCCCTTCCTGATTGCTCAAAGAAGAGGGAAGGAGGATCAAATTCAAAAGACAAAGAGAGATTACATGCCTTGTTTGCTGGAACATCAAGCTCACCTAGCTTCATCATTGATTCTAGAGCTTCTATACATATGGTTTCAAGAAAGGAGACATTCTCCTCTCTTGACATGTCGATAGGTCCACCAATAGTTTTGGGAGATGACTCTCCCACTGATAGTTTGGGGAAGGGTAGGATTGATCTTGACCATGGTAATTTCAATAATGTGTTGTATGTTCTAGTTCTTTCCTCTAATCTCTTTTCTGTGTGTCAGATGAATCACACTAGGTCTCCAAAGAAGGTCATCTTCTCCCCTGATGATGTTGAAATCACTGAGATTTCGAATGATAAAGTCATAGAAAAAGGTGTTGTTGATCACACTTCAAAGGTATATAAGTTTTCTCATTTTATACCCTACTCAAACCCCTCTACTCTTTTGATTCATGCTAACGAAGAAAGCAATATTTGGAATGAAATATTTGGCCATCTAAATTATAAGTATCTTTCTGACTTGAGTGAAAACGATATGGTCATAGGATTGCCAAAGATCAAGTTTTCTAAGGGAGTCTGTCAAGGTTGTATCCTAGGAAAACACCTAGAGCACAAGTATGAGAGAGCTAGTCATGAGAGAACCTCTGCACCTCTTGAGTTGATACACATTGACATTTCTGGTCCATTCCCTCATATGTCCATGAGACAAGCCAAATATGCACTCACATTCATAGAGGAATTTTCTAGGTTCTATTGGGTCTATTTACTAAAGAACAAGTCTAAAGTTTTTGACATCTTTAAGGTCTTTCGAGCCTTGGTTGAGAACCAGTCTAGGAGGAGACTCAAGATCCTCAGATCTGACAATGGCGGTGAATATGTCAAGTATGAGTTCATTTGGTATTGTAAATATGCAGGTAACCATATGCATCATTCGATCCCTTAAACACCACATCAAAATGGTGTTGTTGAGAGAAAGAATAGATCACTGAAAGAGATGGCAACCTGCATGAAGGAGGCTAAGACTTTGCCACCAAAGTTTTGGGCTGAGGCTATAAAATGTGCATCCTACATATAGAATAGGGTGCCTCATAAGTAACTTGATTTTATTACTCCTTTCGAATCTTGGAGTGGGAACAAGCCAAATGTGACCCATTTCAGGATTTTTGGCTCAAAGGCTTGAGCTAGAATTCCAACTGAAAAGAGGAATACTTTGCAACCCCAAAGCCAAGAGTTCCTATTTGTTGGGTATTATAAAGATTCAAAAGGGTACAAGCTGATAAACTTGAGCACTAACAAATCTTTCATTGAAGGAAGTGTTCAGTTCGAAGAAGAGCATTTAGCAGCAGTTGAAGTTGGAGAGTCCTCTTCATCACCAAAACCATTGATTGTAAGTGAAGAGACTAATGAGTTTGTTGATTCTGATATGTATGATAATGATGATTTGATTGCATAACTTAACATTCCTACAAGACCAAAATGGGCAGCAAATACCATTCATGCAGCTAGGGAACTAGCGTGAAATCCTAATGACACTAGGAGGACTAGATCTAGATTTGAGAGTGCCCTTTGTGTGAAAGATCATCTATTTGATGAGAAGTGCTATCTAATGGTTGGATCAGATCCACAAACATATTAATATGCAACACATGATCCAATATGGAAAACAACCATGAAATAATAATTCAACTCACTCCATAAGAACAACACTTGGGAACTAGTCGATCTTCCCCCAGGGAGGAAGCTAGTTTAGTGTAAGTGGGTCTTCAATACTAAGTTTGCTACTGATGGTTCACCTTTGAAATATAAGGCAAGATTAGTAGACACTAGCTACTCACAAGTACATGGTATCAGAGATGAGGATATCAAAGCTCTACACGATATCAGATCTTTGAGAGTTCATTAATTAATCCTCCTTTTTCATATTTCCAGGTTTATTTTGCAGGTTAAACTTCGACTGGATTCAAGAGTATCAATTCCTCTTATTTATCCATTCACAAGCTATTTAGAGTGGAAATTGAAGATGATTTCCTATCTAAAGAGACAAGGTCTCTATGAGATATCTATTGGAGCTGGTGAAGAGTCTTATGAAGAGCCAAGTGACTGGTTGAATGACTGTGATAGAGAAATTGGAGCTATTTGTCTAGCTATCTATCCAAGCATGCGCTATATTATTGATTCTATTGAATACCCAAAGGATATATGGACAACATTGGATAGATTTTTGGGAAATGACAATGAGGATCCTTCTATATATGTGGAGAGTACCTCTAGCTCCTCAATGATTTCTCTCTCTCAAGATGTCTCAGCCTCTACAGTCTATGATAAAGTTGAAGAAGAAGTTTCTCATACAGTTCTTGTTGCTAATACTCTCCTTGATTCGAATGCTTCCTCTTTCATTCAAGAAGCAAATATTGAAGAGCCGTATTTTTCTATGTCTCTTGAAGTAGAAGATATTGATTCATCTTCTTATGATGTTGTTGATGAAAAACAAGTGACTAATGGAGATGCTATTGCTATTGATGATTCACTCACACATTCAGTGTTCTCTATGTCTTCTATCATGGATTTTGAGATCCATATGCCAGACCTCTTACACTTTGTGCATGTCTATCTACTTGATGGTATGAAACCCAATGAATTCTAGGATGTTTTCTTAGCCAAATTAAGTCCTTTTAGTGTCTTACCACTTACCATACTTGATCCCATGAACTTCTGCAGCTTCTCCTTTGTTCTTGGCACTCATTCTCAGAGCCTCCTTGAAGATTTTGAACATCACTATCTTTCCTCCTTACATTCTTCTACCACAGAGGATTCTTTACCAGTATATTCCCATGAGTCTACTGTTGTGCTTATATGTGATCTCTTGGATTCTTTGGAATCTATATCAACCCATGGAGCTCATGCATTTGCACTCTTTGATCCTATGCCTTCTCTATGTTCCTACATGATCACTTGCACACATCCTGTCTATGTAAATGAAGATGGAGACATTATACATTCACTTGGACAGTTATTTCACCTATATGGAGCTCATTTCAAGTCATCTCATAATCTTGGAGCTGATTACAAGTCTCAAGATCCTTCAGTATTTCCTTCACATCATTGAATCTCAGTTGTTCTACATGGTCCTAGTGTCCATCCTGCAACTATATTTGATCCAAGTGAGCATATTTATATTCTTCCCAAGAAGAAGATTCCTCTAGACATCAGCATTTAGTTTGGAGTAGCAGCAACACCAGAAGTTCAAAAAAAATTGGTATTTCTTTTCATGTCCTTTCTTGATAGAGGATTTGTCCCTTAAGGTTTTGCGTCTTTCCTCATTTCTTTGGAAAAGATAAATTGCAAAAGGGTGACCATAGCTTTGTTGTTGGGACCTATATGCATATATATTTCTGATTAGTTCATAGATATCATCATAAAGTCTGGCTTAAATGGGGGTGTTGGAATTTCATAAACCCACTCATAAAATAATTAATCATTATTTGATTAATTTCCTACCCACTAGCTTATATAGTTGGCATCCACTTGCACCTTAGAGTCAACACTTACTATCTATATCCTAGGAATGATTTATTTCTGATTCTGGGTTGATCTTGACCACTTTATGGCCATCCATAATTGGTAGCTACACTTTACAGCAGAATCTAATTTATTCTTCTTTTTTTGCTTTATCCTACTTTTCTGTGGATAAGGTAAAGCTAGTCAACTAGAAAACTGGCAGATTTTGTTGCCAACCCATATTTATTTTCTCTCCATATTCTAGGATTATCAAGTCTTTCTTTCACTCATCATCACTCACACATGCTATTGCTAATCAGCGTGAGGTGCTTGACAGATTAGGAAAGTGCTTTAGCCAACTATGGGGTTTATCATAATTAGTAAGCTTGCTTGATGAGCTAGCTTGAGTTGTCTTCTAGCAACTTCTTTTTCCTTTATAAGGATGTATTACCTATGTAATAATATCAATTATCATTTATTGATCATTCATTAATGTGTGTTCATTAATTCTTCTTCTTCTCTCCTTATGCTAATTCTCTACAATTCTCTATGAGGTTAATTATGTGCCTAGATCCTTAGCCTATTTATGAAATTCGTTATGCCATTAAGGATTTAGAATTTCTACAGGTGCTACCTATATTTCTCATGCCAGATGAAGAGAATCTTGGTGTTTTTTCCTAGATGGGTTTCCACATTATTTCCTATGTATCTGGATGAATCTTGTTGAATTGTGAATCTTTATGTGAATTTTTGCTTACCTTACATTATTACAGTTATAGTTGTTGTTCAATGTATGTTGCAGTATGAATTAATGAATTTTTAAAAGTATTATTGGATTGTTGTGTATGATTTCATGATTAATTTGTTAACTATAATATAATTTGCGCACTATATGTCAAGTATAAGGAATTGGTTGTGTCGTGTCGTTGCATCAGTTGTTAAAGTTTAAGGACAAGGTTGTGTTTCCCGGGTGATTTGTGGCACTTGGTTGTGCCACTGTTGCATAGTGAAGGAATACATCTCATCGTCTTTGTCAAGCACCTTGGTCGTGTGCCAAGGGACTATAATCCCTTTCCAACTATAGAAACATGGTTATGGCAGTTACCCATTAAGATATCTTGGGTGAGACTGTGCCTTCCTTGCGGGCGTTGCCGACTGAGCTTGCTCTGTCGAGCCGATGTATTTTGGTGTCTTGTTGGTATTGTGTTGTTGTTGAACCAAGGGTCAAGAAAAGGAAAGAGAAAGAGGCCAACAAATGGTTCTGTTGTTGGGACCGTTAACCATTTGAGTCGAGGAAAACGTTGTGGCATCCAACGAAGAACAAGATAGATGACTGGCTAGAGGCTAAGATGCTAGCCTTCATGAAATAACAGAGCGCAAGATCTCAGTTGAGCATAGAAAACTAGGTGGAAGAATACATATATTATAATATTCATGAGATCTTCTTTGCAGAGTTTCCCATTATGTTGCACGAGTGGTTTTCAAGATTGGTAAGAAGGTAGACAAATTTTCAGAGAAGAGAAATAGTCGAGTGGAGTGATCAATTGATGCACGAAGTAACCAGTGTAAGTAACACCATCTCTAGAGTTGTTGATTTTTGGGTTGACAGTATTTTGCAAGGATATATTATCATTTTTTTAGTACATGATACAACCTCATATAGTGATGCTAAGATAATTTTTTTCCAAGGACCCCGAAGAATATATTTGTTGTCTATCAGTACATGGATCAAGATGCTTGTTTATGAGAAGGGTATATTGTAGTTAAGTAGTTGAGTCACATACCCCAAAAGAAGGCTATGTCACAGACGACCTGTAAAGAAAATGGGAAATGAGGAGTTGAGATGTTCCCAGGAAGTACAAAACCTGAACTAGAAGCTGGATTCCTAAGGAGTGGAAGGAGATTTAGATCAGGAAAGAGAAGAAATATAGAGGAAGGTCGATGAGCTCCTAGTCTATTTGAGGAGAGTGAGCAGGAACTCTAGTCACAGTTAGACAAAGGGTATTATGACAAAGAGGAGGACTATAGGCCAATTTTAAAAGGAGCAGAAGACTCTGAAGGGACTGTCGAGTCACCAAGGTCAGGACGCAACTACATCACAACAAGAGTATTTCTAGAGGTAAGATATAGAGCCTCATCTCCTGAAAGAGTTGTTAATACTGATAGTGCTAGTACTGCGACTAGCACATGGGACAATATACCTCCATTAAATGAATCATCAAATAACCCCGATGCTAAATCAATGGCTGGGGCATATATTTGGTTACCCACATTCAATGCTAATGGAGTAGAAGATCCATAGCAGCATTGGTTCATTAATGAATCTTTTTGGATGGTTCACTTAGTTCAAAATGAGGACTTAAAGAAAGCGTACATGATCATGACTCTAAGGGGTCGTGCGCTCGACTGGTTTATGAAGTTCTTCGTGGTACCGCCAAAAAACACCGCAGAAAAACCTTGAAGAGATACAAGCTGCAATGATCTCTGAGTTCAGAAAACCTAAATCTGAGTTGCAATATATCACTGAGATCAAGAAAATAAAACAAGCATTGGCATAGTCAATATGGGACTTTGACCAACGGTTTAAAACTTTGATGTCCAAAGTAAGTTTCTAGATGTCGTATGTGTAGCATAACGAGTAGTTTATTTCCGTGCTATTATCACACATCTGAGGCCCATTCATGCAACAAAAGATTGAGTCATAGATGGAAGCGCTAGAATTGGAAATGAAGGTGGAAGCCTCACCAATCGGGGATGGTGCCGCAGGAATGGTACAAATTCAATCACAATTGGATAATCTAATGATACAGCTTCAGGACATTAAGAAGGGTAAGGAAGTGCATGAAGACTTATTGTGCATGAAATGCAGAACGAATGGACACACCAAGGATAATTTCTTAACCTTCATGAATTACGTCTCATCTAGTGCACTAAACCCATTAAGTTCCCATGGAATACCCTGGTGTCGCATATGCCATACTAGAGGACATCACAACGAGGACTGTTCATACTTACAAAACATTGTAAGCACTCCTACAAACCTATTCTATAAATTTTGTAAGTTAGTAGGGCATGAAGAGAAGGATTGCAGAGCATACCAACTCTTAAAGGAAAAGACGTTCGAAACATACTTGATGAAGAACAAGGGGAAGACTCAGGATGAATCGATGCAAGAATCATATAATCCTACACATTTCCTCCCCAATCAGTATCAAAAACAATATCAGCCTCAGTATGCACCACAAAAACCATATGGACAGGAGAATCACTATCAGCCACCCTGCCAACAGAATCAGTACACCCCGCAGCAGCCACATCCTCAAGGAAGCGATGATGGAAACTTGAGTTGAAGAGGAGGAGGAGTAGGATTCGGTAGAGGAAGAGGTCTAGTTACATGCTATAACTATGGACAACCAGGTCACTATGCCAGAGATCGCCTGGAACCTGCGAACTCATGTTCATACTGTAAGGGACAAGACCATAATGTGGAGCAATGTTCTAATTTGATCACAAAATGGAAAGCAAGGACTATCATAGGTCCTAACTCGGTGCATAATCTGAACCCTGTTCCAAATCCTAACTCGAACGTTTAGATGATTGCTGCTGAACCAAGATATCCAAATGTGGTTGTCGTAACATGGGGAGGTGGTGAGATTGGGGCTAATAAAGAAACCCAGAAAGAGCAACTGTCGACAAAGGAAGGAGCCATTCAATGTCCAGAAACATAAGTAAGTATTCATGGATGTGTGACAGGAGTTTGTGGATCCAGAAGAACCATCGACATCAGACTAATTTAGGGAGATGCCTGAATGATTTTAGTAGATATTCTAAAAGAAGACTCCACAAAAGGTTAGTAAAATCAAGTCATTTCTGTCAAGTTTCTTAGCGTTAATACAAGATAAATATGCTATCATAGAACTACAAGCACTGATAGAAGAAACACCAATAGAGCCACAACTTGAAAAGAAAGTCAACCAGGTCAGCAAGAAATTCAAAACTGGATGTGAGTTAAGAATGAATGCGCAGATAGGTGACTACGACATGGATTATATAATTTTAGACTTGGGATATGATGTCAATATTCTGACACAACAGACCTGGGAAAGTATGGGAAAGTCACGCTTGGATTGATCTCCTATCCAATTACGACTTGCAAATCAGATGAAGGTTCTACCAATTGGTAGATTGATTCAAGTCCTTGTCGACATTGAAGGGTTGGGCACATTTGTAGACTTTGAAGTCATTAACATTATTGATGACACAAACTTATATCCCGCACTACTGGGAATAGATTGGGACATAGAAAATCAAACCATTATCAATTTCAAGAAAAGGATCCTCTCATTCAAGGATAATGAGATGATAGTAGTGTCTCCCATTGACCCATTGGAAGGACAGAGATATGTCGAGTCTATCTATAATGACAGACAGGGTGATTATATTGACTAGATCTACAATGTCACTACCATGCAAGAAGACTGTATTAATACGACAGTGGATGGAAACCTGAGATGGAAGAGTGCTAGTTCCTGTACATCCGACTCAGGGGAGGCATTGGAGAACTGGAAAAATAGGCTGCATGAGTTCTCTATGAGAAGGTGTGCCAGAATTACAAGGTCTATGTGATGGGTGGAGAATGAGTTAAGAGAGCTCCCCACCTATGAGGGTTTTCCTCACCTTGCAACCTTCTTAAGTGAGTTCAAAGGACTTGTAACGGATTCCTAGCGCTTGTCTGCATTAGACCTTGTGCTGAAGGCTACACATGCTAGATGGTGGGGTATGCACAAGCAGTTCATAACAAAATGGACATAATGTAGAAGGTTAATGGAATTTAGATTCACCGACGAAGTCCTCACAGTGAGTCACAAGTACACAGGATTTTCAAGCCTTGTATAGAACATAAACTAGTGTCACGTCGTATTCACAGAATACCCGCGACAAGAATGGGTCCATCATTTCAATCATACATTGGAAATGACACCTAGAACATGTATGCATCTATGGAGTTGTGACAAGGAACCCAATATTGGGAAGGGCTCACTAAGAAGTTTAGGAAAACATTTGAATTTGCTGATGAACAACCTACAGTTGATGTTGTGCTTCAAATGATAAAGGAGAAGATATTTGCTGAAATTCCTGTCAAAGAGGCCAATTCACACTAGTGCAATGCAACCATTCAGCAATGGATGGATTTCTACAATATATATGGAGACCCAGATGACTATGTGACTAACATAAACATACTAGAATCAGAGGGCACATGCACAGTAAAATTAATTGGTATTTCAAGTGGCCACTTCCTCAAGCCGTTGAAAATAAACAAAGTAAACATTGGGTCACCAGAGAACCCAAAGTTCACTAATATCGGAGAGTATTGGGATGAAGAGATAGTCATAAAGATCATAGACTTGCTGCATGAGTATCAGGATCTATTCCCTACCAACTTTTCAGAGATGAAGGGAATAGTTAGCGACCTAGTGGAAATGAAAATAGCCCCGCGACCAGATGCTAAACCTAGTAAACAACGCCCATATAGATTGAACCCAAGATATAAGGAAAAGGTAAAAGTAGAATTGGATCACATGCTCGACACAGGAATCATTGAACCTGCTAAGGAATCAGAATGTATCATCCCCGTAGTGATCCAAGATAAGAAAATAATAGGCGAAGTGAGGATCTATGTCAACCTGAGGAAGATGACTGATGCATGCTTTGACGATCCATTCCCAACACCATTTACAGATGAAGTACTAGAAATATTTGGAGGGAAAGAGATGTATTCATTCACTGATGGCTTCTCTAGCTATCATCAATTCATAATCACGAAGGGGGATTGCCACAAAATGACCTTTGTCATAGAATGGGGATGCTACCAGTATACAGTAATGCCCTTTGGACTCCAGAATGCACCTGCTATTTTTTCTAGAATAGTAGTGTCTACTTTTAAAGATTTCATTCATATGTTTCTTGAAGTCTACTTTGATGATTGGATTGTGTTTGGTCTAGTAAGAGACCATATTGAGAGTCTGCACACGATGTTGGGCCACTATCGCTAGTATCAGATCGTGCTTAATTCTAAGAAATGTATCTTTTGTGCATCATTTGGTGTTCTATTGGGTCAGATTGTGTGTCACGATGGTTATTTAGTCGACCCAACAAAATTTGCGATTATCCTTGACTTACCACCACCTACACCAGTCACGCAACTAAGGTCTATGCTAAGACATATAGGCTACTACACGAAGTTCATTAGAGGGTATGCAGAGCTCTTTGCACCTATGGAGAAACTACTGAAGAAAGATGCAAAGTTTCAATGGACACTAGCTTGCCAGGAAAGCTTGGACAAATTATATAACAAGATGGCCACTGTGCCAATACTTGTATTCCTAGACTCAAAAAAGGAATTCCATGTTCATGTCGACGGGTTGTCTGTCGCGCTCGGCATAGTCTTGACATAACCAGGAGAAGGTGCGCTTGACCATCCTATTGCTTTTTCTAGTAGAAAAATGTCAACGATAGAAAAGAACTACATGGTGATGGAAAGAGAAGGCCTCGCCATGCTCTATGCACTCCAAACATTTAGACACTACTTGTTGGGTGGAAATTTCCAGATGTACACTGATCATTCGGCGTTGAAATACCTAGTTAACAAGATAGTGTTGGGGGGGAGATCTATAGATGGATTCTCCTATTTCAAGAATTCAATTTTGAGGTTGTTTTCAAGCCTAGTCGACTAAATGCTGGGACAGACCACCTTTCAAGGATAGAAAGTGGTGAAGATCCAACCAGCCTAGAAGATAGTTTTCCTGACATGCAACTGTTTGTAGTTACCATGATAGAATATCAGAATAAGGAATTTAACACTATCATCCACTTTCTCATTATAGGATATGTGCCTCTAGGATTCTCCACTAATAAGAAGAAACAATTGGTCATCAGAGATGTTGATTTTACATTGATCGCTGGACACTTATACAAGTTGGGCGCGGATGAAATACTGCACCGCTGTGTTTTTTATTATGAGTGACCTTGGGTTATGAGTGAAGCACATGCTGGTGTTGCAGGTGGACACTATGCAGGAAATGAAACTATGCGCAAGATATTGTAGGAAGGATTATGATGGCCAACCATACACATGGATACTAAAAGCTTCTGTAGACATTGTCATATCTGTTAGAGAACAAGAAAATCATCATGCGGCGACGAGATGTCACTTGCACCACAGATAACACTACAATCATTCAACAAGTGGGCCGTTGAATTTGATGGACCAATCAGTCCACCAAGTAAAAGAACTAATGCATGCTACATTATCACTATGATAAACTATTTAACCAGATGGGCTGAAGTTGCACCTGTTAAAGATTGCACCACTGCGACTACGGTGGAGTTTTTGTTTGAAAATGTGGTGACTAGATTTGGATGCCTAAAAATTCTACTCAGCAACCAAGGTACACATTGTGTTAAAAAGATGATTGCTGAGCTTACTACCAAGTTCCATATCCAACATAAGAAGATGACACCCTATCATTCTCAAGTGAATGGAATGGTTGAAGCTTTCAATAAGACTTTGGAGAATGCATTGACCAAGGTATGCAATGTGTGTCAATATGACTAGGATCAGAAAGTATCAGTTGTGCTATGGGCATATCACATAGCTTGCAAATGACTGATAGGGCACACCCCATTCAGACTCATATATGGATAGGTTTTTTTTGTACCAATGGAGTATATCGTGCCGAGTCTATGGATTGTTGTGCTAAGGGAGATGATCCATGGAGATGTTGTCGAACAGAGGTTGTCGCAACTTGTTCGGATGGAAGAGGAACACTTCATCACAGGATTTCATTAGAAAGTTGAGAAGTAGAGACAAAAAGTGTGGCATGTTCACCATATCCAGGTTAAACCATTCAAAGTCAAAGGACTTGTGTTACTGTATGAAAACAAATTTTTCAAACACCCAAGAAAGCTAAAGACACATTGGCTAGGGCCATATGTGATTGCGCACATCACTACTGCAGGTGCAATAAAACTACAGAGACTAGATGGAACTTACATCACAGGTATGGTGAATGGTAGTCTCCTAAAACCATACTATGATGGTCATAACATCCCTGGCTGAAATCGCACTATGCATGAAAAAAAAAGCGAAGAGGCAAAAATTGTTTTGTCACACGTCTACAGCAAAACCAGCTAAAAGCGCAGGAAAAAGAGGGAATGACAGGTTGGAAAAAATTAAAGTGTGAATATCTGGAAAATATTGAGGTGATTATGACAAGTAAGCATCACTAATTTGACGAGATACGAGGATAATGACGACGTTATTTTTGGACCCATCAGTCATCTACGTCATAAATGCCATAACTGTGCTGACAGGTACATTGCAACACTCAACTGCACCTATTCAGAACCCATCAACTGCACCTATACAACCTACCATGGAGCTGAGACAAGCTAGGGAGAGAGCAACAGGAGAGATGTCTAGGCCAGGAATCTCAAGGAAGTATAAGGCTAAGTCTATTGTGGAAAACCCCAGGAAAGAGCTAATGGAGGAGGACATGTTGGAGACAGAGATCATGGAGAAGAACAAGAAATTATGGCATGCAAGAAAATCCACGTTGCACTAGTTGAAGCCATTAAGGGCATGGTTACAGAGTTCCCACCAGAAGACGGCTAGGAAGATAAAGATTCAGCTGCTAAGGTTTCCCGGTTGTCTCGAACTACAGTGGAGCTAAAGAAGCAAGTTGAAGTGCTTCAAGCTAGGCAAGTACCAAGCACACCTCCTTAGGTGTTCGAAGAGTGAAGCAGAGTAGCATCTGAGGTTGTTGGGAAGATAGGAAAAGGAGAAAACCTCTGTACTAAGTCAGTTGAAGCCATCTCCAAAATATGGGAAGCACTTCTAGAAGACAAGACTGGAGAAAATACTAGGGAAAGCGTGTAACAGGCTAAAGAGAAAATCATTGAGGAAAAAAAAAGAAATGAATAAGAAACCCTTTACATGAAAGGTTACAAAGATGGTTGAGATCAAGCAGATGCAGTAGGAAGTCCAAGCTCTCTATGCCCAAGAGAGGACTAGGGAAGCATAGGTGGAGGCACACCAGTTGGAAGTAGTGTGGCTCATAGGCCTTATTTAGCCTATGCAGCAGTAACTTTAATATATTGCTCAGTCGCTAAAGGCAGGCCCATCGGAACATATCAGTTTCGATCGAGTGGACAAATTGGCTGCACAGGCAGAGGAAGTAACAGTGGATGTTGCTAGAGTGCAATAGATGGTGAAGGAATTTTAGGACAAGGTTGGTCCTCCCACACAGCCTGGGTTAGAGCCCGATATTGAGGCTTAAGTCACGAGCAGTCACATAATTTTGCAGAGATACCCATTTTTTTAGTGGCTCGAGATGAGCCACATGTGAGTGTTGGGGGCCTGTTGGACCAGGGAAAGTGCACAAGGAGGAATCTGATGCGCAAGCAAAGGAGGAAACATGCATGCATGACAAGGGAAAAGAAGGTCAAGAAGGAAGCAAATGAATCGGCACAGAAAGATCAAACATGCACACGGTGGAGAAAAGCAAGATAAGGATGAAAAGGAAGCACTGAATAGAGGAAGCTGTGGTAGGGTTGGTGTGGTAGGGAATATCACATCCAGAGTCGGTGGAAGAGGTAGATAGAAGAGTTAATGCTGAACAGGTGAAAGTCAAGGAATACTACAGAAGGATGAACCAACAGAAGATGGAAGGAATGTTTTGCAGCTAGTTATGACTGGTGCAGAAGACTGAAGGAAATTTCCGTGGCTAGTTAAGGCTCTGGTTATTGTCATGCAGGACTTTTACATCTAGGTATTGGCCGACATTTAAAGTAACAGATATATTTTGTAGCTACTTGAGTCTGTAATAACCAAGTAGTACTTAGTCAACCCTGTGTGGTCTCGTAAACGATATAAATAGGAGGAACCCTCTCTGTATAAGGGTTCAGACAGTTCCTGGTTTAGTTGGTTCCTGATTTTTCCATTCAGTACTTTAGAGTCAGTAGTTGACTCAAAGAGGAGTCTAGTAAAAGGAGAAGTATTTTGATTCATGGATCTTGTAGTTGTGTGCGTAGACCACTAGTAGAGTAGAAGAGTCGATCTGGGCTGTGTGTAGATAAGTATGTCACAGTATGAATGAATGAATGTTTAAAAGTATGATTGGAATGTTGTGTATGAGTTCATGGTTAATTTGGTAAGTATAATATAATTTGTGCACTATCTATAAAGTATAAGGAATTGGCTGCATCACGTAGTTATGCCAGTTGTTAAAGTTTAAGGAAAAGGTCGTGTCGCGTAGGTGACCTGTGGCACTTGGTTGTGCCACTATTGGAGAGTGAAGAACTCCATCCCATCATCTTTGTTGAGCACCTTGGCCACATGCCAAGGGACTATAATCCATATTCAACTGCAGAAACATGGTTTTGGAAGTTATCCATTAAGATATCTCGGGTGAGACTGCACCTGACTCACGGGCGTTGCAGACTGAGCTTGCTTTGTCGAGCCGATATATTTTGCTGTCTTGTTGGTATTGTGTTGCTTTTTAACCATGGGTAGAGATAAGGAAAGATAAAGAGTCCAACATAATGTGAATTGTTTTGGTGATCGAGAGTTGCATTAGTGAGATCTACTGGTGATTTTCCCACACTGAGTTAGCTCTAGAGTCAGTCTAGGTTGGTAGATTAAATCCTATATTAGGAATTCAAACTCTCCTATATGTATAACCATTGTATTTACATATTAATTACTTATTATTGAATATAATCATATTATTCCAATTTTGTCTCCATGTTTGTGCAATTTTTCCATGAGTAATTGATCAGCCTATGATAAATTCTTCTCTCTCTTTTTCATCCTTCTATTCTCCATTTTAATTATGAAGGCTTGATGATCCTATGCTTCATTGAATTTAACATGGTATTAGATCTGGTATCCAAGACAACATCAAACCTCAGAAGCTTCCATTGATGCATCAGAAGTAGTTGGGTTCCACATAAATCTTAGAATTATTGCCTTACTCCCTCGGGATTATGTTTAGACAATTATATCCAGGTGTGATACACCTAGAGAATGTGCACATGTCGAAGGCGAGAGTGTTTGGTCTAAATTGATTCGAATTGATTTGTTTTGTAGGTACATTCAAATAATTTATGAAGAATTGTTAATCAATATAGCTATGAAATGGAGAATTAAACAAATTTGACTAAAATAATCCTTACACCCTTCAAATACATTGATTGGAGGGAATATATGCATAGTTTCTTGTGCAACAAGAGTTTGTACAGGATCACCATGGGAAGAGATCTTGTGTTAGGATTATTAATCCTCCCTTGTCCAAATTTGGTCATATGTCTAAATTGGGAGTCATGTCTAAATCGAGAGTCCGTCCAGTTTATTTATAGTCATTAACACCATTGGGTCCACTTGACCTAATTGGGGCACATGTTTCAGTTACTAAAGTGTGGGGAACACTAATTGAGGCTCACTGCCACTTATTGCACTTGATTGCATAAGTTTAGGAGCCTCCTAGATCAATCCCTACAATTTAGGAAGCCACTGGGAGTGCCAAAACCAACCAAGGTCAGTTCACTTCAGTTAATGACTAGTCAAGCTAAGTTAGGAGTCAGTTACATTCAGTTCAAGTCCTCTACATTCAGTTAGCACTAGGTTTACTTGACTGCACACATGTGGGGCGCATTTATCACCTACCACAGTCATTTAACCTTAGTCAACATTGAATGTAACACTTTAGTTGTGTTTTAGAGCTCTGATGAACTTTGGTTATGGTTTAGACAAGGTCAGTTAACCACTGAGTCCTCCGATAGTGATTTAGACAAGGTCTTGGTTACCTACAGTCAAGTAGAGTCTAATCAATTCGAACTTCCTCATGTGGATTCGAATTGCTTGTGGCTATTAAATCCATTTTACTTCTTTGTAATTATCATTGGATTACTTTTTTGATTAATGAAAGCATTCACAGCTGCAAGCCTTTTACACTGTTTCAGTCTTCAATTGCTGAGTAAATTGTGAGATCCACTTTGTGAGCTGTGTATCTATCTACAGATCTATATGCTCAAATTTACATGTTATCAGAGCCTCGGTGGAAAAGAATCCTCTCCTCCTCAGATCTCCAGCCAGATCATTTTTTTTCCAGTACTGCACCAGAAGCGGAGAATTTACCACTTAATATCCCAAGTTAAGAAATTGTTGATCAAGCTTTCTTGATCAACTATGCTGGGTGTGAAGGAAATTCCAAAAATGCAGACTGCCAACCTTACTTTATATGTTTGATTGTGTGACAAGTTATCAGCTTCTCTTACACCATTCACTACAAGCAGCCCTTTCTTCTCACTACATTCACTACAATAGCTCAGTTCTTCCTATAACATTCGAAATGGCTCATCAAATAGAGCTTCTCACTCCCTTCAACTATCACTAGTGGAAGGATGACATGATAGTATTTCTCCACACCAAGCATCTCTTCAGACTCATAGAAGAAATAGAGGAAGAGCTAGATTCAGATAAAGACAAAGCTAAGTACATGAATAGGCTTGATGAAGCCCATGGACTCATGCTTTCCTCAGTCTCTAGAGATCTTCGATTTCAAATCCAAGACTTGGACACTCCCAAGGAGGTTTGTGACAAGCTTGCTTCCGTATTTGATAAGCATGATGAGATAAGGATCCATCAGCTAGAAAATTATCTGATTACTCTCAATCCATCTAGTTTCGAATCTCTAAATGAATTCTTCTCAAAGTTAAAGAACCTGATATATCAGTTCAAGCAATGCAAAGTGAAGAAGGATGAAGATCAGCTCATCCTTACCATTCTCACAAAGCTCAATGCAGACTACTCAGTCTTTGTATCCACCTTCCAAACAGTAAGGCTCACTACTCCAAATTGGAAGATGCCCACTCTTAATGCCTTCATCCAATCTCTTATTTCTGAGAATGATAAATTGATCCAAATGGGGATCATTAGATCTCCCAAAGATCTAGCTCTAGTTGCAAGAGGAGATAAGGTAGCGAATGAAAAAGGGAATCAAAGATATGAGTCCCCTATGAAGAAAGAGCATTCAAAAGAACCTTCAGGTTCAAAGATAAGCAAGAAGAATGGCAAAGGAAAGGTCCTCTGCTCTTACTGTGGAAGGGGCTTCCATTCAGAAAGCTCTTGTATGAGAAGACAACTTGATGAAATGGCCCTTCTCTTGAAAAAGCACAACATTTCTGTACCTGCTAGCACAAGGAAGGAATACTCTGAAGAAGAAGAAGAAGAACACCAAAGGAAAGGACATGCACTGAAGGCTTGCTGCACATCAGCACCTTTCTTCCTCATTAATTCTGGAGCTTCCAACCATATGGTTGCATCCATAGAATAATTCTCTTCTTTTCAATCCTTTGATGGTCCTAGTATTCAGATGGGCAATAACAGTGAAGTCAAAACAAAAGGGAAGGGCTCTATCCAACTTGAACATGGAATGTTCAAAGATTTGTTATTTGTTCCCTCCCTAGCTTCAAACCTGTTATCTGTCTATCAGATGACCCATACTGGATCTCCAAAGCGAGTGATCTTTGGTCCTAACTCAGTGGAGATCACATATTTCTCTACTGGGAGCATCATAGCAAAGGGTACTGCAAATCATGCTTCAAAATCATATGAGTTCTCACATTTCATGGCTCCTTCAGAACCAGTGCACTCTCAACAGCCACCCATAAGGGGAGGTAAAATCATTGCATCTACTTCTTTTACAGTTCTACTAGTATTGAATATCCATCTATATCAGTTTATGACATTGAGATTCTGGGTGACTCAGATCTAGATTCAGTCCCTACTTCCAAACTGGAAGCTAGGAAGATGACTGGAAACTCACCTGACACTCAGAAAGGAAAGACTCTTGCGCTATGTCATACTATTTTACCTCCTTCAGAGAGATGCAATAGACTTCCTGTAAGATGCAATATGGCAAGGGCTCAGTCTTACTACATTCAGAAGAATGGATATGATCATACACCTCTTCATTCAGCAAGAGACAAAGATTACATTCCTCCTTCCTCTCATCATCATTTTTGGAGAAAAAAGAGAAGTCTACATGCCAGGCCCCAGAATACCTGTGCACAACACACCATGCATGCTGCTTCACTACCTCATAGAGATGAAGATTGCAGCAACATATTTTCAATTTTTTCAAACTTGAGACCTTATTCTACCTGCTTAGATAGAGGGAAGGCTTTTTTCCCATGTGGTTTTTGCCCCGACTCCTTGTATTAAGCAGTTACTTTATTTTACTTGATGTAATGGGTGACCTGTGGTCTTAGTTACTAGGGACCACAGTTTTTCCAAGTTAGCATTCAGGGGGGGGTGTTAGGATTATTAACCCTCCCTTGTCCAAATTTGGTCATATGTCTAAATTGGGAGTCATGTCTAAATCGGGAGTCCATCCAGTCTATTTATAGTCATTAACACCATTGGGTCCACTTGACCTAATTGGGGGACATGTTTCAATTAATAAAGTGTGGGGAACACTAATTGAGGATCACTGCCACTTATTGCACTTGATTGCATAAGTTTAGGAGCCTCCTAGATCAATCCCTACAATTTAGGAAGCCACTTGGAGTGCCGAAACCAACCAAGGTCAGTTCACTTCAGTTAATGACTAGTCAAGCTAAGTTAGGAGTCAATTACATTCAGTTCAAGTCCTCTACATTCAATTAGCGCTAGGTTTACTTGACTGCACACATGTGGGGTGCATTTCTCACCTACCACAGTCAGTTAACCTTAGTCAACACTGAATGTAACACTTTAGTTGTGTTTTAGATCTCCGATTAACTCCGGTTATGGTTTAGACAAGGTCAGTTAACCACTGACTCCTCCGATAGTGATTTAGTCAAGGTCTTGGTTACCTACAGTTAAGTAGAGTCTAATCAATTTGAACTTCCTCATGTGGATTCGAATTGCTTGTGGCTATTAAAGCCATTTTACTTCTTTGTAATTATCATTGGATTACTTTTTTTATTAATGAAAGCATTCACAGCTGCAAGCCTTTTGCACTGTTTCACTCTTCAATTGCTGAGTAAATTGTGAGATCCACTTTGTGAGTTGTGTATTTGTCTACAGATCTATATGCTCAAATTTACAGGTCGAACCCCAATAGTATATTGAAAAATTGAAGCATCTAAATAAGCTTGATGGAGTATTTGGCTTCATGTGCATCCACATCTCTAGGGAGATTTTGTTCCATCTTGTTGGACTCAAGACTCCAAAATAAGTATGGGATAAGGTTGAATACTTGTTTGGAAAATAATATGAGCTAAGGGGACTTATCCTAGAGAAGAGATGATAGAACTACAACCAAGTAACTTTGAAATTATTCAACAGTTTTTCTCAAGATTCAAATCATTGGTCATATAATGCAAGCAATGTGGGATTGAGAAAAAGGATGAAAAATTGGTGTTCTCCATACTAATAAAAAATGGCCCATAATTCTTGGTGTTTGTATATACCTTTCACTCTAGGAGATTGAATACTCATAATTGGCAAATTCCATCCCTTGATTCCTTCACGGAGTCTCTAATACAGGAACAAGACAAGATCATACATATAGAATCTATCAGAGCCTCTCCAAATCAAGATCTTTTATCTTGTGAGACAAGGAATGAGCAAGCAAGGATGAATCAAAAAGGAAAATACAAAAGGAACAATAAATTTGAACCTAATGAATATTTTGATCCATCGGATGAAGCCTCAGGCTCTATGAAGGACAAACATCAAAGGTCTAAGAATGGAAAGTGTTCCTACTCTGAGAAGGGAAAGTGCTCCATATAGAGAAATATTGTATGAGGAATACCATAGATCAGATGAAAAAAATCCTTGAGAAGGCCAATATTTCCCTCCTTGAAGGTGCAAGGAAGGATGAGTCTAGATACAAGACTAGAGATCACGATGTGAGATGCCATGCACTAAAGTCTAGTTGTTCAAAATCACATGCCTTCCTCATTGATTCATGAGCCTCCATAGAATAATTATCTTCATTACAAATTACTGATGGTATGAGTATTCACATGGGTGATGACACTCAAATTCAAGCTGAATGAAATGGTTCATTCAAGTTAAAGCATGGAGTGTTCAAAGATGTACTCTATGTTCCCCCCCTTATCTACAAATTCATTATCTGTATACGAGATGACACATACTAGCCCACCAAAGCGAGTAGTATTTGGTATTGACTCGGTGAATATCCTATATATATTAACTAGGAATATTATAGTGAAAGGTGTTGCAAACCATACCTCCAAGGCATATGAATTCTCAGACTTTATTCCATACTTTGATCCTGTACAGTCTCAATTGTTATTTGAAATGGAAGGTAAAACCATATTACCTAAACCTTTTTCATATGATAATGTTTTCATTAGTGCTTCAGATTCAGAATCTGAAGCAGAGGACCCACTTGAATTATTTTATGAAATTGAAGATGAATTTCACAGTGATCCAGATCCAAATACAGTCCCTACTCCCAATCCTAGGCCTAAATGGTCACAAAAGGTTATTGAGGCAGCCAGGAACATGTCTGGAGAGTCATCTAACATGAGGAGAACAAGATACCAGTTTAAAAAAGAGTGTCTTGTGCTATGTCAAGAAAATTCATTTCCTTTAGAGAGGTGCAACAAGCTCCCAAAGAGATGCTACATGATTGTAAGGTCTGATAAGAAATTATGCTCATTGAATAAAAAAATTGGATCAATTCACTCTTCCTCCATAAATAAGAGACAAAGGAAACATTCCTTCTCTTCGGTATCATCATATTGGAAGGATACAGAGAGTTTCACATGCCAAATCCTAGGATACTAGTGCAAATAAGGACCATCACACTGCTCCACAGAGATGCAGGTTGCACAAATTTTTTCACAAATTTTTTAATCAAGAAGAAATTTTCTCTTGATATGAAAGCTTGATCTTGATTTTCCTGGTTATTTTGATGGGGGTTATTTCCCATGAGGTTTTCCCTATTTCCTTGGTTTTATTAAGAAGTTATTATTTTTTTCATTTAGATGGTATGGATGACTTTTGGTTTTAGTTTCTAGGGTCCAAGTTGTCCAAATTTAGTAATAAGGGGCATTTTTCAGATTATTATCCATCCTCCCTTTGACCACATAATTTATTTGTCCATTTTCCTAGCTTAGGAGGTCTTCATCACTCCATTAGTGCACGGGGGACACACCTATGGGACATCTATCAGTTTTTGCACCTGATTGCATGAGTTTAGTTTCCCCAGTGACCAATACCTATAATTTAGGAACCCACTCTGAGTTCCACCAACAATCTCCAGCAGTCGACTCTAGTAGGTATTCAGTTAAGTGTAGTTATGCTCTGATTCCCATCAGTTAGATAACTCTTAGGCATCCTAGTACATGTTTCCATGATTCAAGTAAATTAGGGTGCATTTTCTCACCTACCCTCATCAATTAACTAAATGTGAACCTTTTTAGTGATCCAAAGTTGCAGTAGTCATCTCTAGTGGTGATTTTCCCACACGGAGTTCGGTCTAGAGTTAGTCTAGGTTGCTAGATTTGAATCCTATATTGGGCATTTGAATTATCATATATGTATTACCATTTTATTACATATTAATAACTTATTCATGACTATAATCATATTATTCCAATTTTTTCTCCATGTGTGTGCAAGTTTCCCATTAGTAATTGATCAGTCTATGCTAAAGTATTCTCTCTCTTATGCATACTTATATTATCCATTTGAATTCTGCAAGCTTTATGATTCTATGCTTCATTGAATTTAACATAGATGTTGGTTATTACTCTTTCTTTTGTAGACCCGAGTTTACTTTATTGTACCAACAAAACCCCTAACTCACTGGCCCTTTTAGGGACAGACTGCAGAACGGCCTGAAGTCTTACCCGAAGTGATCTTAAATGGGTTGGCTGAAGAATCACATTTCCTCAACCAGGTTCTATAGCATCCTGGATTCTCTTGAATCTACTTAACGAGTGGGATTTCTCAGCATGGGCTGTTCTCTCTTGCTAGATGACTCTTCTACGGGACTGGTTCTTATCGCATCGTAGCTTCTAGGATGATGCACAACCTTACTCTTCTGCTCGACTCTTAACCTGTGATATCTCACACCACAGCTCCTCTGACGATGCGATATCGCCTTCCAACAATGCGATGTTTCCTACAGTAAGACTTAATATGCTCATCACTCTCAAGGTCCAGAGGCATCCTTTCTGGGTATAATAGCTCAGTTAACTTTCATCGAGGTGTTAAACAACTTCACTTAAGATTTTACAGTTTAACATGCTTAACATCAATCATGCTCAACTTGCTGAACTAAATATACAGAATAACTTAACACTGTAACTGCTACTGTCATGAATCAAGCACTGATAAACCCATATACAGAATACTTAACACTTTCAACTTGGATTTAACCTGCTATGTTACTACAACTGAAGGATAGCATACATACATTCATTAACTAGTAAGCAACATTCATGCAATGAATAATAGATAGAAAATAAGCATAGCACAATCACATGAAACAGTCGCACAACACACGTATTTTACATGGTTCACTTCCATGGAGGAAGCTACGTCCACGGGAACTATGATTATATTATATCTTGAGAGAGTAACACAGTTCTGATGTAACCTATTATGCAGCTTGAGATCTTCTGGGAAACTCCACGCACACAGCTGGGAGCCCTTCTCTCTTAGATCTCTTCTCTAATATTGCTTCTTCTTACAATATATTCTTTCTCTCTCTCTCTCTCTCTCAATCCCTGCGGATTGTTACATTCATGCTCAAGGAGCCAGCTACTGGTTACAGTAAGATAACTACAGACTGAACTCAAAACTAGAGCTTGACTCTTTCTCAATGTCTTACTGTCTAACTGCCTAGCTAGCTAACTGATTAACTATCTAACCATCTATAGCTTTTTGGATTTCTAACTAACCCTTCATAATACAAAATACATTCTTAAATAGGTGTCCCGAAGGTCTCACCATGATACAAAACTATGGGCCTATCCCAACAGTAACCCAAAACCCTAACTGTGACAGTCGGCCTATCTGTACTTTGAACTGCCACTTACTGGTCATACTACATCTTTCTACAGTCTTCCATGATGTCCAGCATTGATCGTGGGTATGGGCATCGCTTCCTCAGTCACTCCCCTTCTGTCCTTTTTCTTTAATACCTCAGCCCGTTGCTCCTTCTTCCTTTATGAGGGTAGCTGAGCCCTCTTGTCGTCACCGCTGCCTTAAATGCAGTGGTTGGGCTCTCTTCTCAGCCACTTCAAGTACTATTTCCTTTGACTTTCTTGTTCTGATAGCAGCTTTTCCTAAAGCTACGGGGCCCTACTCCAACAATAGACATTGGTTTGGCCAACCTTGATTTGGGGAAAAACAAATCAAAATCTTGCAAAAATGTGTATCCACGTTTATCTTTTAAATGTGTTTCTAAATCTAATTTCAAATATTATTCACAAGAAAATGGTAAGTGTAAATTTTTAATTCTTTGTTAGACCAATATTAACGATGGAAAAAATAACTCATAATCCTTCACAAATATATGTTCATGCTTATCTCTCAAATGGGTATATAAACATAATTTCAATTTTCAATTTTGAGAAAATGGGAAACGATGCAACTTTATTGGCCTCAGTTTGATAAATCTTGATCTATGTCCAAAGTAGCTTGTAATAACTCACAAATGTGCAAACAAAAATATCCCCCATATGGGTATCTAACACTACTTTTAATTCCAATTCTGAGAAAGTGGGAAACACACAACTATTTAAGCCTTTGGTTTTAGAAACCTTGATTGAGGGAAAAAATAGCTATGAATTCAGCACAAATATCCCTGCACCCTTATCTTTCAAATGGGTATCTAAATCCACCTTAGAATATGAATACTAAAAAATTGGGAAAAAGTGAAAGATTTTAGGCTTTTGTTAAATGAAGCTTTACGAGGGATGAAAGTAGTTCGAAATATCGCAAAAAAATGGCTTGACACTTATCTCTCAAATGGTACTTTAAATATACTTTCAAACTTCAATTATGATGCATATAATGGACATTTATCTCTCATAGATGCATATAGGTGCATATAAGGACCAACAACAAGTCTATGATCAAAATTTACAATTATTTTTTCCAAATAACTGAGGAAAAAGGGAAAACCACATGGGAAAAATCCTCCCTCAAGAGATTAGACGGCACAAAATTTGGACAATGTTTTCAATTATGTCTTTATCTTCATTTGAATGAGTTGAATGAACTACTTCTGGTGAAATACTTTGATGAATAATTTGTGAACTTCATGATCATGCACTAGAGTGTAGAATCTACAAGAAACAAGAGGAAAGACTCCTTGTAGCTCATCATATGATGAAATAGGATCATTTTATGAATTATTCTTTCTATTTTCATACTCTTATATGAAAACATAATCAAAAAAGGAAAATACATCTGTGCATACTCCTTCCCAACGAGTACAAAACTTAAGACAATCTGTTGCATAATCAGTTCCTTGTATAGCTGCAAAATGGTGATGTGGATCACATATCTTCCTTCCAATATGATGTAGAACCTTCAAAAATATTAAATGAGACTAAAAAAACTCTGATATATCAGAAATATTATTATATGGAACATCAAATACCAAAGCTTCAGTGTCTCCATGAGGATATAGGGCTAGAGTAGGAAACGTTTGAGCAACTGCGAAAAATGATGAGTGTAAAAATATGAATGATGAATGGACTTGAGATATGAACCATAAGTGTTTATAAAATATGAAACATGTGTAATATAAGGTCATGAATAACCAACCAGTGAAAAATAGACAAGACTTGAAACCATTTTATATAAGTAACACTGCAAAGGACACCAATTAGGAATCAACTAGTGAACTTAGGGCTTGTATAGTCTTAGGAGTATTCAGAGGTATGGTATAAGGTATGTATGATTTAATAACATGAATATCATACTTCAAATATGATTCTAAATAATAATTATAATTATTTGAATGAAGTGAGGAAAATCTGCTTAAAGACAAGTTAGGATCTAGTGGAAAATCACAAGTATTAGGAGATGAATCTAGGATACTAATAGGTGGATTATTCAAGAAAGAAACTATGATTTATGATTCTAATATATCAGAAAGTGAATCTATATTAGATATATAAGTAAAGTATTTAACCTTGGCACTCAAGACATAGTTTAAATCACCTTGGAATTGTGCACTATGACAATGTTTTGAGGATTCAACAGGCTTTTCTAGCTCATCTAGAACTTCAATGTTATGCTTCTCAAGTAGTTGAGACATGATTTCCATATTATTCTTGAAACATTTCTTCTCTAAATGAAATCCCTTGCTTCAATAATAATACTTGTATGTTCTCCCTTTCTTCATGGCTTTCTTCATTGAACCTTTATCAATAGGATTCAAACTTTCATCTTCATTATCTGACTTTGGCTTATTCTCTTTCACAATTTGCTTCTCTTTTGATCTTGCTTCCTTGAACTATGAGATAATTTTCCTTGCCCTTGGAGGATCTAATATCACCCATATGGATCAATTTATCTTTCTCCTTTTTCGTGAGTCAAAGAATGTACTCAAAGAAGGCATTTTCCAATTAGAAATAGAAATCCTAGCAGCATGAAACATTGACACAAAAACTAAGTATTCAAGACCCAATTTTGATAGCATGGAAAGAATCAATTAATCTTGATTATTATCAATCCCATGTTACTTGAGAAATAGAACAAGTGACTTGAATTTGGTGAATAATCCTTCAATGGAATTGAAATTTCTTGGACTCAATGAGAATAACTCATCCTCCAACTGATGTGCTTGTATATCATCTTGTAATCCAAATAGAGACTCAAGTTTGGACCATACTTGTTTTTGAGTGGTCAAACCATCTACATGAAAAATAATATCAAGAGAAATAGAGATAAAAAGCAATACATAGGATTTATTCAACCTATTATGCCACTTAGGTTACTAAAGAGTATCATTGTGCTCATTATCCAAAGCAAGAGTAACTCTGTATAGTCCCTTACTATGCAATAGAATTCCAATTCTAGCTTTCCATTCATGATAGTTCAAGGGACTCAGGATCATAGCTGGAGAGGAATCCATGCTAAGAAGTTTACACTCTCAAGAATATACTCTCTGCAACCTGCACAAATAAAAACTAGGAGAAACATTTTTAAGCTCAATTCAAGCTCTTCTTCAGAGAGGAATAGGAGACTGGATGCACTCTGATGTACAGAAGTGATAGCTCCTCAAATCTATATAGATTAAAAAACCTTGTGCTATGAACTTGAAAACGTATGAGATATGACACAATGTAGAAATAACAACTCTAATGCTATGAAGAAATACAACCTTGATGCTAATAAGTAGCACGTGATGTACTTATAGCTACAATATAATTCTCATGATCTTGCACAAGGAAAATATAGAGAAGAATAAAGAAATTCAATACAAGATAAGTTACCCAATATATTTCCAAGTGTTATTGATAAAATGAATTTATGATTATTACAATAGTAATACATCCTTATAAATGAAAATTGAGTTACTAGAAGACAACTCATGCTAGCTCATAAATTAGGCTTACTAAATATGATAAACCACTATAGGTGTCTAAATCACTTTCCAACTCTATCAAGGACCTCACAAATTTTCTAAAGCATGAGCGAGTTTTCATGAGTGATGGAAAAACATGATAATCCTAGAATCTAGAGAGAAAATCATGGAGTATGGGTTGGTTGGAAACAAAAGATAGTAGTTTCCTAGTTGACTAGCTTTACCTTATCCACTAAAAAGATGGAATAAAGTAGGATAAAGACATAATCTTCAGGAAGGCGCAATGACTAATTCTAGAATCCAATAAAGTAGGCGGGATCTAACCAGTATCAGGATAAAGGTTCTCTTGGTGTATATATGGAAAGTGTTGACCAAGTGGTGCAAGTGTATGCCAACTATCTATGCTAGTAGGTAGGAAATTAATCAATAATGATTAAATATTGTTATCCTTAGTATGGATTGGGTTTATAATATTTCAACAATGAGAAATTGGGAAAAAGTGAAACCTTTTAGGCCTTTGTTTGATCATGCTTGATGGGGGCTCAAACTAGCTCAAAATGCAGCATAAATGTGTGTTTATGCTTATCTCTCAAATGGGTGTCTAAATCAAATTTCAAATTTCAATTCCTACAAAGTCAACAAAACTGCATCTCTTAGACCTTGGTTTGACAAACATTAAGGAAGCTTCGAAATATTGTAAAAATATGAGGTTATCTCTCAAGTGGGTATCTAAATCCACTTTCAATTTTCAATTTCAAGAAAGTGGGAAACATGCAACTTTGTAGGGCTTGGTTTCACCAAACTTGACTAAGGACCAAATTAGCTCGAAATATCTCAAAAATAGCCATCCACACTTATATCTCAAATGCATCTCTAAATCTACTTTTAAATTTGAATTCTAAGAAATTACTTAAAGGTGCAACCTTTTAGGCCTTGGTTTGATCAAGTTTTATTGAGATGCAAAATAGCTCGAAATCCTACAAAATCGTACATGCACATTTATCTCTCAAATTGGTAACAAAACCAACTTTAAATTTCAATTACGATAAAGTGCCTAGCATGTAGTTATTTAGGCCTTGGTTTGACCAGCATTGACTACAAACCAAAATAGCTCAAAATCTAGCAAGAATAGGTGTGTGTGTTTATCTCTCTATAGGGTATCTATATCTACTTTTAAATTTTAATTATGTCAAATTAGGAAAAGTAAAAAAAATTAGGATTGGTTTGATCAAGTTTGAATAAGGTCCAAAAATAGCTCAGAATCCCCCAAAAATATGCTTGCACGCTTATCTCTCAAACGGGTACATAAAACTGCTGTCAAATTTCATTTCCATGAAAGTCGGAAAAAGTACATATTTTAAACCATGGTTTCACCAACCTTGAACAAGTGACAAAATAACTCCAAATCTCACAAAAATAGGTCTCCATGCTTATCTCCCAAATGTGTATCCAAATCTTCTTTAACATTTGAATTTTGAGAAATGAGGGAAAATGCAAGATAGGTTTGACCATGTTTGACGGAGCTCAAAAATAGCTTGCAATACCAAAAAAATCTACATGTAGTTTTATCTCTCAATTGGGTACCTAAACGCACATTCAAATTACAATTTTGAGAAAGTCATGAAAAGTGCATCTCACGGACCTTGGTTTGAGCAGTGTTCACTAAGGGATAAAATAAATCAAAATCTCACAAAAATATGTGTGCACTCTTATCTCTCAAATGTGTATCTAAATATACTTTTTAATTTGAATTCTAAGATATTGAAAATAATGTAACCTTTTCAGCCTTGGTTTGACCAATTTTAATTAAGGTCCAAGATAGCTCAGAATCCCCCAAAAATATACATGCACACTTATCTCTCAAATGGGTACCTAAATTCACTTTCAAATTTCGATTTTGAGAAAGTGAAAAAAAAGGTGCATCTTTTAGACCTTTGTTTGACCAACATTGACTAATGACCAAAATAGCTCGAAAACTCACAAAAATAGGTGTGCATGATTTTCTCTCAAATGGGTCTCAAAAATCTACTTTCAAATTTGAATTCTGAAAATTTGGAAAAAGAGCAACTTTTTAGGCCTTTGTTTGACTAAGGTCCAAAATAGGTTGGAATCCCCAAAAAATATCGTAAAAATATGTGCTCATGCTTATCTCTCAAGTGGCTATCTTAATATAATTTCAAATTTCAATTCTGAGAAAGTGCCAAACATGCAGATTTTTAGGGCTTGGTTTGACCAACCTTCGCTTATAGACAAAGTAGCTTGAAATCTAACAAAAATAGCCATTCACACTTATCTCTCAAATTCATATGTAAATCTACTTTTAAATTTGGATTCTTAGAATTTGCGCAAAAGTGCAACCTTTTAGACCTTGGTTTGACCAATTTTGATTGAGTCAACTCATAATCCCACAAAAATGTACATGCACACTTATATCTCAAATGGGTATTGTTATCACTCAAGATGTACATTCTACTAAAGGTATCCTATCTAGGACAGTAGAAACATGGAATCTAACTAAGTGAAACTGCAAGGGCCTTGTTCACTACTGATAGAGTAGTTGTCACACTGGATGGGGTCTTGTCACTTTAGATCAAGATAGATGCAAGATCAAGGGGGAGATCCTTGTCATCTAATGAAGTCCAACTAGACAAAACAATAAATTAGTGATGCATTGAATTATATATACTAGATATACAAAAACTCTATGGGATTGACAGATTAAGTATGGCTTGAGAGGCTTATAGATCTAAAGAGTTATCAACCAAAAATAAATTATCCCAATAGTGAAGTTATTTACTATATCTAGAGAGATCAAGTGCCTAAGAGAAATACCAAATTTTCTCTACCTAGGGTTTAGGAAATAAAATGAAGAATGGAAACAAAATAGGATTTGAATTGATAAAAAGACACTTGATAATGGTTTCTTGACATAAGATATGGAATCTAAACTCAAATAAAGAAATATCCAGATCACAAATCTACCCAAATGAGCAATTTACCAAGGAGGGTGAATTCTCCCAAATAGGACCAATGTAAGTGAAAGGGTAAATGGAGTCAAATTTAGATCAAAATTGGTCTCTAAGGGTTTGATAGAAATCCTAACTTGGGTTTTCAATCACTAGGCCAAAAACTGACCCGAACTATTACTTCTATGAAATGAGGGTTTTAAACTTAGAAAAATAAAGGTGACTGACGGAACATATCCTAGGATATGAAAAAACTTGGAAGAAAATACCTAGAATACTTGCAGCCACCAAGTACAATGATGAAGTTTCCACCCAAAAGAAATTGTGAGCAATATCTGAGAGTTTCCAACCGAAAGAAATTTTTCTTCAATCAAGCCAATGCACCCCTCTCCTACAAAACAAACAACCCAACAAGTTATATTTGATCTGCAAAAGAAATATAATGAAATTGAAGACAACTCGAGAAAATCACAATGATCCCAAAAGATGCCAGAGTGAAATCCTTGAATTGAAATCAATTTGGGAGAGATATATGGAGTCTCCCCACAAATACACCCTCACCAAATTTCTACCTACAAACACACACATGACCCTACAAAATTTGTATGGAAACACAACAAATCTACTTAAATGTTCAAAAGGAGATACTTTCCAATCAAGTACGAGAACATTCATCAAAGATTCACAATATTTCTTCACAATTTTTTATTTATTTCAAATATCCAAGAGCCAAAAGTCCCTTTACAATGAGTGATTTCATGAATAGATAGAACTCTCAATACAAAATCCCTAGCTCCAAAATGATGGAGGGCTAGGATCTCATCATAATCTGTCTTGATCTACATTGGAGAAATTATCAACTAATAACATGATCTATCATCAAAGAGGGGGTGAATTTTCCTCTAAGGTGCCATAGTACAACATGATGTATTGTTATAACATGAAATAATAATAAAGTATCATATGGTAGGAAAAGTAGGAGATTTCAATCACCATAGGAACCCCCATTTACATAAACATAGATATACAACATTAAATACATGGTGATCATCATCAATAAGTGTACCCCCTCATGGATAAGACGTCCCCTTAGGGGTGAACATAATATTTGTTCCATCAAGTTATAATACAACTATAAAAATGTCCATATAGCATCAAAGTATCATGTGCAAGCATCCCAAGTCATTTCCAAGCCCCCTCTAAGACAAATTGATTTTCTTGGCTAGGCCATGGTCACTTTTTACTTGAATTAATTTATAAACAACAATGCTGGGAAATAAAATGCCCAATATGTTCCTTTCCTTTCCTAGAATACTAATATGACTGCATATATGGAATCAAGGACCAAAATCCAATTATGGTGACTAGTGACACCCCTTGCATCCATATGTAATATGATCCAACAACTCATGCATGTCCAATATAATAAAATATAACCATAATATATGATAATAAATAAAAATACCCATTATATTGAGAAAATAATGGTCAACTAAATCTTGTGAGACTATACTGGATGTTGATCATTATAATTGCCTATTAATTAATAAACTGAGTGCTCAATATTTATTGTCAACCCAGGGAAGTATGGTTATTTCAAAGGTAATCAAGCGCAATCTATGCATAAACATTCAGTAACTAATCAATCAACTAAAATTTACCCAATCTTCTTAATCATTACGTCTATTCTCTACTTCTTTGCTCAATCTAACTTTAAATACCAATTCAACTACCAAAAGATTAAAATATTTCTTAGTCGTTCTACTCTATCAATTCTTGAAATGATTGCTTCAAAAATGAAAGAGTTAAATTGCTTTTGCAAGAAGTTAAATCCTGAATTATCACCATAAGAAAGACCTAATCTACGATTCAAATATTCAATCATAAAGGAAATCAACTTCCTATTCTACAAATTCTCATGCAATCTACCAATTCAACAACTCTGCAAGAAAATAATTAATGAGAAAACACAAGAGAAGAGCACAAATGTAACAAAAATAATAAATCACACACTTGCAAAGAGAAACTATGTATTATTAAATCAACCATTTCAACAAACAAAAAGGATGTAATCAAATAATCACATGCTTAATTCTCACACTGTTTCAACAACTCAGAAAGGAAATCTAATTGCAATTCCACATAAAATAAAATAAAGGAAATAAGCACCTAAAATTAACTTGGCAACTC
>LPNX010997892.1:0-70376 GCA_001517045.1 Pseudotsuga menziesii | reverse complement strand
AGTCTCTACGCAGTAGATGTATCACGCCTCCACAACGGCGCCAGCAGTAAATTTACCAGCAATAAATTGTATCAGACATGCAAATGTATCACAGTCTCTACGCAGCAGATGTATCACGCCTCTCCAAATCAACACGCTGCAGCATAAACCACCGTAACAAAAACTTACAGCGTGGAAGAATTAGGGTTTGCAGCAGAGAATCACCTTAACATAAACGCACATAATGAATGCACACAGGGGCAGACTGGCAGGCAGTCTGGCAGCCAGGAGGGCGCAGAAAATGCAGCAGGAGTTATGGCAGACAACCTGCTCTGATACCACTTGTTGGTAATAACTCCCGATTCGTTAATCTATTCATGGCTAAGCATTCATTTATACATTCATGTGACGGTTTATTTCACCTTCTGTCCAGCCTTTTCGGCTTCCAACTATTCCTATTTATTTATTTACAATATTATAATCCCTAACGGATTATATTCTAACAACTCTGAGAGAAGGTGGGCCCTTACCTTCTAACAGAGATGCCGCTAGACACTTTCAGAAATATGTACATAGTAAATTAAGGAAATACCACCACTTTCATTAATAAAATGAAGTTCAATTATAGAATTATTCCACCACTGTTACAAACTTTCCTTAAAAAATAAGCCTAACCTTGTGAACCATCTTGTCTTCCTCTAAATACTGGGCAGGACAGTCCAGGTCCTCTTAATTCAGACATCCATGAAGATCAAAGATCTTCAAGCTGTTGAACCATCACTTCCATAAATAGGAGTAGTTTCCTTCATAATTACATTAAGATGAAATGTGTTTTCTAAACATTAATTCTCTCAATGATCTAAACTAAACTAACACCACATTGGTTTCAACTAGCCACATGGAAAATAACTCAAGCTGCTTCCGAAAAGATCTGAACAAGATCCCCGGAAGGTGTAAAAACTTGCAATGTACTACTTAATCTATTTGTATAATCAATATGATACACTCGAATTCCCTCTACTCTCATTTGTTTCCATAAATTCATCACAAGTCAACTTAATTAGGTAGAAAAATTCATAATCACATGAAAACTTTAGGGATTGATAAAAAAAAAAAAAATTATACCTTCTTGAGAACATACTATTTCTTAGGGAAGATAGTGGCTTCATTAAATTAATAAGGGAAAATAGGGAAAAGGAATCAAGAAAGAGGTGAGAAAAATGAGGATTTATGGAACCCAACATCTCCGCCCAATTGTCTAGTCACGTGTCCTCATGCAACAACTTCTTGTGAATCTGAATATGAATCCAAATCGAAACTTTAGCTATGGAAGTTGGTGAGGTTGAAGGAATATTCAGGCGTATCTCCCAATTTTACATACCCCTTGTAAGAAACTAAATATGCCCAACATTTCTTCTCTTCCTTCTTGGTCAAGTTGTATACACCCCTGTAATCCTTCTCAGGAAGCCATATTAGTGGGAATCTAAACCTTAATCCCATCCAACTCGGTACACATGTATGAATACAATTAACATGTGTAGGAACTCAAGACAAAGCATATTTGAAATTTTCAAAACAATACGGGTATCTTGTTTTTAACTTCAAAGAATCTTCCCATCTGCACGTGTTTCCTTTTATTGCATAGGGTTCTTGTTTTGATATAATTTTGACACACGTAGATATAAAATCTTGTTGGAGTGCTATTATTTGATTAATATTCTTGGGAGAGGATAGGTATTGTCTCTTTATTAAAATTATAGCCTCAAGGGACTGTGGTTCACCTCGAATCCAGAGGGTAGAAGTATCCTCATTCCTTTGAATAGTCTGAGAGGGATTCCACCAGTTCATTTGATTGGTGACGAAGGAGGTGAATGCCCTCATATGTATATATCCTATGTGAGGAATGGGATTAGATGAATGGTCCATGAGACATGCTAAATCATGTAAGTACAACTCACAGATTAATTTTTTCTCAGGGAAATCACTCTAAGCAAAAGCATCCAAAAACTGAGAAGATGTGACAAACTGGTAAGTTCTCCCTTCCTTAAGATATTTTAGCTTAATCAAAATCAATTGTTCGTAAAGGAAAACTGAATAAAATGGTGATGGGGCTCTATAGCTTAATAATTCTTGAATAGGATCATACATTTGCTTCTTTTCCTGCTTCATGGCCATAAACTTTCTTAATTCCTTCAATTCTTATTGCAATTTTTCCCAATGAATCCTTTGAAAAGTCAACTCGTCGGCCCATATTTCTCTGATATATTTAATGGTATTCCTGTGTAAAGGAAGTGGAATAATCCATTACTCACAAAATGTAGCTTGATACTTCAATTTATTTAATTCATATTTCAAAAAATAAATTCATTATGCCTCTTGCTGAACTGTTTCATCCTCAAAGTCCAAATCAATAATCTCTAGAGATTCCTAAATCTTGGCTTTATCATCATTTTCCCCGAGTAAATGTTGGGCCTGATTTGCTATATCTAGAGTTTTAGTAGCCAACTCTTGTGTTTCAATAGCTTGTTTTTGTGTTTCAACAGCTGGTTCTTGTGTTTCAGCAGTTGGTTCTTATGTTTCAACAGTTGATTCTTAACCCACCAGTTCTGAGGCCCCAACAAATTCTTGTTTTTTGGATGGTTGGTTCTTGTGTTTCAACATCCTTTAATTGTTGAGGCAATTTCTACCTTGATTCCTGCATTCCCTGGTTAGTAGTCAGCATTTCCTATGTAATGATATCCTTAGATTCCTTACCCATTATCTCTTGATTATCCACGATTGAGAAGGTTATACCCATGTTTGGATTATGCACATTATCTTCCCTTGATTTTTCTTGTGTTATCCCATTCATTTCTTGTATTAATTGTCCAAGTCTCCAGGATGAAAATTCTATGAGAGTGACCTTATATCCCACATTTTTAAAGATCTCCCCACACTATAGGCACATAAGCTCTTGTGCTCCATATTTCATGAAACAGAGGGTATATTTTCCATGTGATCAATGGATTATTCTATTGTACTTAATTTATGAACTTCTTGATTCATTAGTACCTCCATCAGCCCTTGCAGTTCCCCTTGAGAACTTGCACCTCCTATTTCACTAGCTCTTTCTCCAAGAGTAGACTTTCCACTTGAATTTTCCCTTCTATCACAACAAGTTCTTATGGGTTGGCGGGTCTTAGATTTAAATTTGGAGAACCCCCTGGTCCTTTTTTTTCAGGGAGTGATTGCAGTTTTAGGATTGGAATCTCAATATCCTCCCAGTTCATTCGTGTTTCCTCTGCTGCACTAGAAATTTAGATCCTCATTCTCCTTAATGGACCAGATGGATTATTTTGGGTCCACTATTTCATCTTATTCCATTGCAAAATAAGGGGAGTGGAACCCTTCATGAGTATTTAAACATCCTTTGAGACCAAAAAAGGGGAATGTAATGTTTGTTGTTACACCAAAACCTGTAGATGTTGATGAAAATTTGAAACCAAGCACAAGGCCCTATCATCAGCAGTGGCTGTTAGTCCACATTTTTATATTCCCAGAGGTTCGATGGTTATACCAATACTCCAACACCCCCCCTCTGGGGTAGCTCAGGGGAATTGAACCTGATACCTCAGCTTTGATATGTTATACCAAAACTTGCAAATGTTGATGAACATTTGAAACCAAACACAAGGCCTTATCATGAGGAGTGGCGGTTAGTCCACATTTTTATATTCCCAGAGGTACGATGGTTATGCCATGCAGTTGTACCAATAATCTAATAGGGAATCATCCTTTCATGATGATTCCACTCTCAACTCACTATCTTCTCCTGGTTTAGAAAAATATTCAATATCTTGAATTGTTCTTGTCTGATTTTTGGTCCCCTCCCTCATTTCTTCTACATTAGTTTATGTCTATTGGACTAGAATTCCAATAGGTTCTTGGGGTTTTATGTTTTGAGGGTCTTTTGCATTCACAAGTCCCTCCAAATCCCTTTCTTGATTATTTTCTACTCCTCCAGATTCCTTGTCTCTTCCCCCAACTCTATCTGACAAGTTCCTCTCTTCTCCCTCCTCACTTTCACTATCACTTTCTTCCATGACACATGGTCTACCGCGGTCCTAACAACAAATTATCCCCAAGACATGTGTTTTCACTCAAGGGTTCTTAGTGTTAATAGTTTGATGAGGCCATGATTAGTAACATAATATTGGGGGTGTCTAGATCTCTATACATAGTGTGCCATGTTTTGCAATATTATCAGTAGATAATAAGGCATGTTAATTAAGATGTCTTGATGCAAGTGAGATAACAACACAAAACCATAGGAATAGATGACTCAGTACCTACCCTTACAGGTGACATATTTCTTTAATAATACCGCAACCTAGTACCATGAGTGATGCAAAGTTTCTAATGTTGTTCCTCGTCCCCTATCTTGAATATTTTCTCCTGCTGCAAGGAAATCTTCTTTTGCTTTTAGGTTGGGAACCTTCTAACCGAACCATCTCTTCCTGATCCTCGATAATCCTAGCACCTCAACTGAAATATGTTCATCGATTTCAACTCTTACTCTACCATCTTCAGAATGGTATCCTTCCAAATTCTGGGCAAACTTTAATGCCATTCTTTCATTTGACCCGTTCAATATTTCAAAGTACATCATCCAACCTACTTCTTCAAATATCCCAAAAACCTCTCTATTTCGATGTAAAGAATCCATTGTGACAGGTTCATGTCGGACTACAGAACCGCCCATATGTATTTCCATAGAAATCTTCAAGCGACAAACAAAAATTTCCCAATTCAATGTTGAAACTGTAGTGTGCAAAGACAACAATGAACAATGGGGATTTTGTTGGCTATTTTTGGAAAGGTAGTGTAATCATGGAATAGGATCATGCTAACAGCTATTGCATGGATTGGGCGAGATGGAGGAGATCAATAAATACAGGAAAAGGTGGTTATGTATAGCTTCGATTGGAAAGATTGGATAAAAGTTGCTGACAAAGATAGAAAAATAGAGTATAATCATAATTACTTTTTGTCAATTTATGCCTAGTCATACTTGTGGCTATAATTCGTACCCTTTCACTTACCTTGACGAGTTGTCACCACTCCCAGGTGGACCAATGTTTCTTTTCAAATCGATTAATGAAGGAATCCCTTATCAGATGGCTTAATACAATTAGTAAGTCTCTATCCAATAAGAAGATAAAATACATCCAATCTATAATTACTTGTACTCATGAGTGGAAGTTTTGTATACTTTAGGTTTCATTCTTTTAAAAAATGTAGCAGAAATACTGAAAGACTGGCAAGGTAACATTGCTACCATTCTCGTCAAAATTTTCCTCAGATCATGTTTCAAGACATATCAAATGGTTACGAGGAAATCCAATTAATTTCATGAATGATGCAGGCTGAGAAATGGGAAAGATAGTGGTGGTTCAGCGGATAGCGAAGAAATTGGTAGTGTTTCAGTCGAGAATTGGCAGATTTTCGAAAAAAAGTGGTAATATTGGCGGATCTTTGACAAAAATTTACCAAAATTTTGGTGGAAAAGCTGGCGGAAATTAGGTAAAAATAAAAAAATATTAGTGGAGTTTCAGCAAAAAAAATAGCTTAGTTTCAACAAAAAGCGAAAATATTAGCAGAGTTTCAGAGGAAAATCTAGTCGAGTTTCGATAAAAAGCAGAAAGATTATTAGAGTTTCAACAGAAAGTATAGCAGAGTTTCTAAAAAAACAAGAAATATTAGCCAAGTTTCGACCGAAAACATAATTCAATAGTTCCTAAATGAAGTTTAATGGTCTTGACAAAACTCAGTAATTCCCCTTCGTAAATCTTTCTCAATAGCTTACATACAACCACCCATAGTTTTTGTAGTTGATTGGCCCATTATGACTGTAGTGAGGATTTATCCTCACTGCAGGAGTAGGAATGGATCCCTTATGCCTAGAGGGCACAAGGGTAGGTTCCTACTGTTGGAAAATAGGAAAAAAAAAATGGAAATGCAAGTAAACAGAATCGTAAACTAAACTAAGCTAATCTAGTGATAGAAAACCAGAACTAAACTAAATCATAAGCAACAGCAGAGAGAAGAAGTGGAAGCTTTGTGAACCCCTCTGCAGAAAATGAGTTAGGGTTATGCCTCCTTAAACCCTGCAAAACAAACCTAAGCTACAATGGAGAAACCTACAAACAATGTTAAATAAAACCTGCAAGAAACAATGGTTAGAAGTCAAAACAATGTAAATAGCTAAGAAGCAAACACAAAAACACAAATATACCTTCTCTTAGTGGGTAATGGGACACCATGCCCTAGCTCCTGGAAGTCTCTCTCTCTTGGTTGGGGGAGCAATGGCTCAAATGGGAATGGATGTGGAGGAGAGGGAATGTGGGTGGTTTGAGAGTCAAAGGTCTCAAAGCATCCACAGGAAGCATAACAATAGGCAAGGGATAAGTGTTTTGAGAGTGACCCCCCACCCTCCTTTTATAGCTTTTCCAAGGGGTTTTAGGGTTTTAAGCCCTTGGTCAAGGTTTTAGCCCATTTTTTGGGCCTTTATCCCCTTCCACCCTAACTTTAGCCCCTTTTAGGGTTTTAGTCCCTTTTTTAGGGATTTAGCTCCTAGGGGGTTATTTTGGGCTCCTTTTTGGGGTTTTTAGCCCTTTTCTTCATCCTTGGTCTCTTTTGGAGGTGTGGGGGTCAAATGGAAGGTCTTATGGAGTGAAATGAGTGTTGTGATATGGTGTCCTTGGGTGGTGTAGGCCATAGAGAGCTATGTGGGGGATTTTTGGGTTAACAGATTGCCCCCTGATGTGTGAGGGCAGGAGCTCAATGTATGGCTGACGTACATCATAGGATTTACTGTAGAGAGGTGGTGCTTCCGGGGCTGGGGCATGGTGGCTTTTGGTTTTTGTATTAATTTGGTTCCCATCAATGGGTGAGATACAATAAATGTGTGACATGTATATGGATGAGGTGGGCATTCCCATGCTCATGACAATGTCAAAAGAATCATTTTATCTATGCTCTAAAATACAAGAGCCGATCATATACAACTGATGTTACAATGTTGGTTGCCTCTATGTGAGCCTGAATAAAATACTAATCTAGTACATTGGACCCATGGCATTCTCATGGAATGCTATATCTTCATGACTGGCAGTCTACTGGATCTGGTACATAGCTATGTGGACTCGTTGATTAAGAGTCAGAGTATCTGTGGTACAAGTATGCTACATCAATCATAAAGGTATATCGAAGCACTTCTAGGACTTCTGAACACTGTCTCCAATGCAACCTAGAAATCACTAGAGACATAACCTGTTTAGGTCCCTCGAGTAGACTCACCATTGTGCTAGAGTCAGGTGACATCTGAGGTCTTCGACCAAGTACTGTGCAGAACAAACCCTGTACGAATCTCAACAGTGCGATGATGGAGTTGAAGTCGAGCACGTAAGAAACAAACATCCTAAGAGGCACTAAGGACTCCTCTCAAGTGGTCGAAGGAACTCATCAATGATGTTAATGAAACCAAGGTACAGGGACCTCTGGGTCTGTCCTCTGGAATATGTGTCTTGGCATCGACAGAGGGAGACCTACCCCTAGTCAAGGAAATGATGTTTCCTTGACCAAGAGCACAAGGGATAACCGAACAAGGGCAGGGGGGGACTGGGAGACTCAAACTTCCTTTGTTCAAAGTATGACGGTAGGGTGTACCAGGCAGCAAATGAAACTGACTCAAGGGAATGGGATCATAGCTGTAATACCAGGAATGTTGTTGCAGATGGGAAATACTTGGAAGAGGTGGACAATTTTGATACTGATGGGATCCAAGGAAGACACATAGCAGATTACTCTGAATAAAGGCGACCCCATATGGGAATGCTGCCAAACTGTTTGCTGTTGGGGGGTGTCTAGGGACACCGTTATGGTATGATTTCATGGATTTTTGGTGAGCCCAAGAAGGTTAATGCTCGATGGTACTTTCCATTTTAGATAGTCTAAAAGAACGAAGAAGACTCCAGTGGGGGCTCTTTTTCATTGGTAGTCTCCTATGCCCGAAAAAGGATAAAAGTATACATAGTAGAGCTCGCCCATCCTGGAGGAGATGAGAGACTTGTTTATCGTTGGTAGTATAATCAGGCTAGAAAAGGTTAAACCTATACTGACTGGACGGTCATTCAAATACTTTTATGAGCATGAACAAAACCAAGTTTGCTCGGCAATATTTTCATGTTGAGACGGCTGGAAAAGAGCTTAACGACAACCAGTGGTGAGATTTTTTGTAAAGTGCAGCCACTCTGCCCGAGAAAGCTTAAAAGTATGCAGAGGGGAACGGTCTTGTCTTAAGTGTGCCAAGGAGGTCCTTTTCATGAGATGGTCTACATGGTCCACAAAAGGAGGTAAATGAGACAATGTAGATTCCCTTTCCTATACTTTAGCGAGTAGGAAAGGAAGCGGCTACACTCAACGATCTTTTCATTATTTTTAAGGAGTCAGAAAAGAGCTTAAACGAAACTCCAATGTGTTCAATTGACTATGGTGGAGCGAGCAGTGCCCCATGTTGGGATGGTGGATAGAGGTCCAAAGGTCATCTGCACAATATGGACGGAGCAGAAGGCTCTCAAACATCCCAATACATGCGTGGGATAGATCGCGGAAGAGACTTGCCAGTCGATGCGGCAGAGGCATGCAAACTGAGGTGGCTCTCGGACAGAGGTCAGGAGAGCGTGTGTGTGTGTTGTGGTGGATGAACTTGACTACATGCAATGTGAGTGCAAGTCTGAGGGCACTTACATGCCAAATATGTGCAAGAAAATAAATCATTTTTTGGACAGTGGTCCAGAGGTTTGCGTAAGGTGCGGTGAACGGAAAAGACGACTATATGCTAAAAATACAAAATAAAAGCAAAAATTACAGTCCTTAACAGGCGGTGGCCCGAGGACACTTATTTTTCAAATACATGGAAGAGAAACAAAGGGTTTTGTGCATAATGGTCCATATGTCCACATAAGGTGCGGTGAAAAAAGACAATTATAAATACAAAAAATAAAAGTAAAATTACAGTTCTTAACAGGCGGCGGCCCGACAGCTTTCATGAGTAGTGGTCGGGAAGTGTGATGCAAATACCGGTCCATAGAAACTCGCATCTTCATGTCATGGCTCATGAATTGAGGTGAATTATGGGAAATGGTCCTCAATTGGTTTATTAAACATGAGACGATGGTCTCATCAGGAGATGGAAATTTGAGACTGGAGGTGTGAGAGGTGTCTCGAACTGGTTCCAGGTGACTTTGGATTAGCAGCTGATGGTGCTACCCTTGACTTGTGCTAAAAAATGTTGAAAAACATAAAAGGGAAAAAAACTACGCTATAAGGGAGTCATAGTGGTTATATCAGGTATAGAATCTCTTGAGGTGGAGCCTATTGCGTGGATTATTCAAGAGTCGACCATCTAAGTCAGTGAAGAGGTATGCCCCCTTGCTGAGAACAAGGTCATCGCAAGGTAGGATGAAGAAATCTGGTCATTTATGAGAAGAACTGATTCCACACTATGGTTTAAAGGGAATGGGGTAAAACCAAAGGTAGTCTTATAGATCTCCCCATCATCGCATAAGTGGTGTCGAGATATATCAAGTGGATCTTCCATATCTGATGAGACAGAAAGGAAACTAGTGCTAGCAATCATGTAAATTGTATTGATTGTGGTTTTTGTGGCGTTTCCCCCAGTCTTTGTTGGAGGAAGACGGATAGGCCATGAGACGAGAGTATTCTTTGATGGACCTGGAGGTAGGTGCAACATCATCTCAATTGGATGGACATGAGTCAACACATTCTGGGGCCTTAGAGGTAGGGTAGGTGGTTTAAGGTACTACACAGGCTCTCCCAGTGTCAAATCTTGTAGATTATGGGTTTCCAAGATAGACTTAGTCATGATCTTGGATGGTAGGAAAAGGAAAGGGAAAAGGAAAAGGAAAAGGAAAATGTTGATCGAGAATGAACTGAACAGGGGTAGGGGGGGAGTGGGAGACTCAAACTTCCTTTGTTCAGAGTATGATGGCAGGGCATACCAGGAAGCAAATGAAACTGACTCAAGGGAATGGGATCATAGCTGTAATACCAAGAATGTCACTGCAGATGGGAAATAATTGGAGGAGGTGGATGCTTTTGATATTGATGGGATCCAAGGAAGACACATTGGATATTACTCTGAACAAAGGCGACCCCATATGGGAATGTTGCCAAACTATTTTTTGTGGGGGGGTGTATAGGGACACCGTTATGGTACAATCTTATGGATTTTTGGTGATCCCGAGAAGGTAAATGCTCGATGGTGCTTTCAATTTTAGATAGTCTAAAAGCACGAAGAAGACTCCAGTGGGGGATATTTTTCGTTGGTAGTCTCTTGTGCCTGAAAAAGGATAAAAGTATACATAGGAGAGCTCACCCATCCTGGAGGGGATGAGAGACTTGTTTATCATTATTAGTCTAATCAGGACGGAAAAGGTTAAACCTATACTGACTGGACAATCATTCAAATACTTTTACGAGCATGAACAAAAACAAGTTTGCTCGGCAATCTTTTCTTGTTGAGACGGCTGGAAAAGAGCTTAATGACAACCGGTGGTGAGATTTTTTGTAAAGTGCGGCCCCTATGCCCAAGAAAGCATAAAAGTATGCAGAGGGGAATGGCCTTGGCTTGAGTGTGCCAAGGAGTTCCTTTTCATGAGATGGTCTACATGGTCCACAAAAGGAGGTAAACAAGACGATGTAGATGCCCTTTCCTATACTTTAGCGAGTGGGAAAGGAAGCAGCTACGCTCGATGATCTTTTCATTGTTTTTAAGGAGTCAGAAAAGAGCTTAAACAAAACTCCAATATGTTCAACTGACTATGGTGGCATGAGCAGTGCCCCATGTCGAGATGATGGATAGAGGTCCAAAGGTCATCTACACAGTATGGACAGAGCAGAAGGCTCTCAAACATCCCAATACATGCGTGGGATATGTTAGCACTCAGAATGTACCCAGGTTGTGAAAGGTAGATCCCAAGGTAACATCAAAAACAACTTTAGAATGTAATTTTGACCTAATACAATCAAAGAGGGATCTCTCACTATTTACAAAGTTTTTATACTCATGATATTTCAATCAAAGACAATCAGATGGTCAGATTTCTGATGGGACAAATTGGACAAGTTTGTTTTAAAAGACTTGGTAGGACAGTCATCGAGGAGACCATTGGGCAATGGAGTCAACAATTAGATCTGAAATAGATTACAGGAGGTAGGATTTTGAAATTTTATGAACAGAGGCAAGGTAGGCACCATTTCCTCAGTATTGAGGTATTAGCAGGTTGATTAGTAGACAAAGGGAGACATTCCATCAAACAAAGCACCTAACTAGGGTGAATCCTAAAAGACTTTAGAAGAAAATATTTTGAAAATGCTTCAACTATGGACCTAGAGCATGCAGGATGAATTCTGGCCCATAAAGACTAACGCTCAAGCATGAAATAAAATATAAAATGGAGTGGGAAATAGGATAAACAATCACATAAAGAAATTACTTACTGAAGAAAAAGATGGCACAAGAATCTCTGACATGAAAAAGATTTTACATTCCTCCTCTACAAATTTCATTCATTTATTGAAAACTTTAAGCCATTACAATGTAGAGTCTCTCCGCTCTTGAAAATCCTCCCTAAAACTATCAACTACATTTTAATTTATATAAGAATAACCTCTACCTAACTTTGAATTCAAAACCTAACTGAACTCTAAAAATAGAAATAGTCACAACAAAGTTTCTCATGCATATCTCTAATGTTGATAGTTGTGTGAAATATGGGAGAGGTTTTTATAATTGGACATGTTACCAACAAAACCCATGTCTTCATTTCTCCAAAATCATCTTAATATCCCTGAAATATCCCTTTGAAGCTGATGACTCAAATAATAAAAGTGTAGATTTCTGGAAAAATGACTTGTGAAGATATTTTAAATTATCCCAACCTATGATTACTGTGTAAAACATGAAGGAGGTTTTTGATTATAGGCCTGTTAGGAATAAACACCTCTCTCATTTTTGACAATTTAAATTCCATTTGTCCGAAACAATTCTTTGAATTTGATGGCTGAAATAGTCCTTTGGAAAACATGAAAAATGGCCTGTACAACTGACTTTGTTGCTGCTAAACCATAGAACCTGTGTGAAAACGGAAAGAGTTTATTTTGTATAGATATGTTGTGAAGCAAATCCTTGCTCACTTTCTCAAAATTAATCTTCATTTGATGTAAAATATTATTTTAATTTGATGACGAGAACAATCATTTTGACATCTGAACATTTTCCCTCTGAAGACGACTTTGCTGCTCCCAATCTGTACAACTTGGGTAAAAACCCGAGAGAGGTTATTGTATATCACAATGTTATGATGAAAAAATCTTTCAATTTTTGAAAATGCTTCTTTGTTTGCTAGAAACAGGTCGTTGAATAAAATGACTAAAACAGTCATTTTCAGAAAAATATGCTATGTTGCTTCTAAACCTTAAATTGTTTTAAATAAAGAACATCTAGCATCTATCCTTGTAAGATCATCTACTGTAAGAGAAATCTCATGAATTGATTGATAAAGGTAGCCATATTTGTTAATAGTGTCTCCAAACACTTTAATAATACCAAGCTTTGGCACACTCTCCATTGTAAATTATGTTTGTAAGACTTTAAACACATACCAATACATTCACAAATGCTCTCACTGTATATATTTCTGCAACACTTTTGGGATGATGTTCTTTTTGGGCTTCCCTTCTACATTTTTAAGTGGTGGCTTCAATTTTCTTTCTTTATTAAAATCAATTTCCATCTCCTTGACCATATTCTTTATCTTCACTATTTTCCCTGTGACTGTAAACATCTAAAAGTTGACGTTAGAAATATGGCAGACTGTCTCCTTTCTTTCGCACGCAGCACAAAAATAAAATATTTTTTTAAAAACCAAACCAACTTTACATAATGGTCTATTTCGGAGCCTTCACTGAGTTGTTTTTGTTAAACCATTTTTCTCCATGGAATTCACCAAAAGTTACCATGTGGAAAGTGGTTTAAATTCCGCTACCACCTTTCGAATTTGACCACCTCACAACTTTACTCTCCGGAAACACTAAGACCCGTTGATGAGTTTTCACTTTTTACATTAGCCATTGGATTATTATATGTGCTAGTGGTTTGATTATACCTTAATAAAAGTAATAAATCTTTTTTAGCGCTTAAACCTTCATTAAGACTTGGTTTGGTGGATAAGAGGCCGCTTTTTTACTTTGGAAAAAATATCCAAAACTATATCAGTTTGAATATAAATAAAATAATAGGTTTATAAAACCCATTTTATAAATTTCATTCAAAAGTTAATAAAACTTTTTGCCCCACTTGTGAAAAAATTATCTCTTTTTACCTAAAATTCCTTTAACTTATCTTCTTTGCCAACTTGGAAATAGCTTAATGAGAAAACTTTGGAAACCAACTCAATCACCCATGAAAACTTAAAATTTTGAAGGCAATAAGACCAATTCCGACAAAAATAAATTTAGTGCTAACAACTGGCTCTAACTAGGGATGTTATCCTCCCTGCGAGGTAGCAAAGAACCCCGTAGACCAGGTTCCAAATCAATTGGGCTTCTCTTAATTTTTCTCTAAAATCCTCAACCTATTTTGAACTGAACCATCAACTGAAACTATTTTGCAAACAAATCCCACTCTGTCAACCTGTAACCTGTAACTGAATTGCACTTGAAACTGAAACCAAACTCAAAAATGCTGAAAAAAATGCTCGCCATGTCAATCTTATTCATGTCTACCTATCCTACTTAACTAAGCACAAATGCCCAATGAAGCAAAATATGACTTCCAATGAAGCCAATCACGCAATTTATCCAATAATTCCATTTCTTCCTAACGCTTGATCGAAATTAGAACATAAGAACAAAGTAGCAATAGGTTATGATGAAAACTTTGTCCTTTGCTGCAAACATATAACCAACTACTCCATCTGAAAAATTTATCCATGTACTCTGCTATTGGATCATAAAAAACATGACAAATTTTAAAATACTCAATCACCTGTTTGTCATGACAAGGCTGTCCAAAAAGTAACTCCTCTTGCATACTATCAAACCGATCTTTAGAAGAGCTTTGAAAGGAATTCTCATGATTGTTTTTCAATGATATATCAGAAACTTCATTTAATATTTCTATGTTTAAAACTCCATTATTATCAAGCACTTCAAGAGGAATATCATTTTCTTTTTCAACAATATTAAGCAGAAAGATGTCTTCTTGACAAAAATTTTCTGAATTGGAAATATTTAAAGAAACATCCCATTTAGAGTTCCCATCTCCTTCTTTATGATCCCTTGGTTTATTGTACAGTATTGGTTCTTTCACATACTGAGATTGATCGCATGATTTCTCTTCCTTTTCATTACATATAAGTAAACTAAAATTTTCTTTAAAACCATCACTAACATAATTTTTAACAAGCTGGCTGCAATCATCAGAAAAAACATCAAGAGTATAACCCTCTTCTTTCACATCACTATGTTGATCATCTTCATGCTCATATATCTTTTGCAATTCTAATCCAAGGGCTGATTTCTCTTTAATTTTATTTTCAGAAAATAAATAGGTGGAGGTATTGTAAGACTGAAAATTTGTAGAATCAGAATTCTTTATGTAATCACCCATAGAAGCATTAGAATTTAGAGGAAATTGTTGCAGCAAAAAGGAATTTTCTGATTAGGAATAAGCAGCCTCATCTTGAAACAAAACTTCAAAAGTTGAATAATATGAAAAAGAGTTTGATTGACCATCCCAACTTCCTTCTTGGTCACACAAAGATTGACAAGAATGCTGCAAATTATCATCTACTTCAGGAAAAGAAATGTAGCTGCTTGAATCAGAGTTTTGGTTTGTGTTTCTTTTAGTAGAGGAATAAATTATTAACTACTAAGATTTTTCTTAAATGTGAAGACAACTAATTTGTATTTCTTTTTTCTAAAATGGTTTCTCATATAAAATTTCTAAAAGCTCTTCATCCACTAACTCATCATCACTATACAAGTTTTCCAAATCGTCAATGAAACCTTTAACATTTGTACAACAATATTGAACCAACAAGGAGGGGTATTGGTTTTTGTAATGTTCATGAAATACTGTATGAAAATCAGTAAGGGAAAACAAACTTTCTGATGGTAACCGTTCATACCATGACCTTGCATCTCCTTCTAAAGTAGCCATGAACATTTCCGTTAAAGAATCCTCATGCAATTTAACTCCCAGCTTATTTATATGTATATGAAATCTAACCAAATGAAGGGTAGCATCATCATTCTTCTGATATTTAAACTTTGGAAGACCTGTTTGCCAATCCACTTTAGGTATTTGATTTGGAAAACAAGGAATGTGAGCACGATTCATAGGAGCATACCTTGCAGACAAAGAACTCATCTTGACGAATGAATAAACTGAATCAAATCTTCAAACTTTGCAATCTTTTTACAGTGGAGTCGCCATAGGAATTCTGAAAACTGGATTCTTCGAAGATGGAATCTCCAGGTGAAAGATGCACAGCCTTGTTGATATCTGACTATTCTTCACCATCAACAATCAAATCTGAAAGTATGTCGTTTATACCCAGGGAAGATTTGAACCTTCGTTCCTCTGCAACGGTGCCAATTTGTTAGCACTCAGAATGTACCCAGGTTGTGAAAGGTAGATCCCAAGGTAACAACAAAAACCACATTAGAATGTATTTTTGACCTAATACAATCAGAGAGGGATCTCTCACTATTTACAAAGTTTTTATACTCATGATATTTCAATCAAAGACAATCAGATGGTCAGATTTCTGATGGGAGAAATTGGACAATTTTGTTTTGAAAGACTTGGTAGGACAGTCATGGAGGAGACCATTGGGCAATGGAGTCAACAATCAGATCTGAAATATATTACGGGAGGTAGGGTTTTGAAATTTTATGAGCAGAGGAAAGGTAGGCACCATTTCCTCAGTCTTGAGGTATTAGCAGGTTGATTAGTAGACATAGAGAGACATTCCATCAAACAGAGCACCTAACTAGGGTGAATTCTGAAAGACTTTAGAAGAAAATATTTTGAAAATGCTTGAACAATGGACCTAGAGCATGCAGGATGAATTTTGGCCCATAAAAACTAATTCTCAATCATGAAAGAAAATACAAAATGGAGTGGGAAACAGGATAAACAATCACATAAAGAAATTACTTACTGAAGAAAAAGATGGCACAAGAATCTCTGACATGAATTTTTTTTTTCATTTCTCCTCTACAAATTTCATTCATTTACTGAACACTTGAAGCCATTATAATGTAGAGTCTCTCTGCTCTTGAAAATCCTCCCTAAAATTATCAATTACATTTTAATTTATATAAGAATAACCTCTACCTAACTTTGAATTCAAAACCAAACTGAACTCTAAAAATAGAAACAGTTACAACAACGTTTCTCATGCATATCTCTAATGGTGACAATTGTGTGAAATATGGGAGAGTTTTTTTATAATTGGACATGTTCCCAACAAAACCCATGTCTTAATTTCTCCAAAATCATCACAATATCCATGACATATTCCTTTTAAGATGATGACTCAAATAATAAAATTGTAGATTTCTGGAAAAATGACTTGTGAAGATATTTTAAATTATCCCAACCTGTGATTACTGTGTAAACAATGAAGGATATTTTTTATTATATGCCTGTTAGGAATAAAAACCTCTCTCATTTTTGACAAATTGAATTCCATTTGTCCAAAACAATTCTTTGAATTTGATGGCTGAAATAGTCCTTTGGAAAACATGAAAAATGGCCTGTACAACTGACTTTGTTTCTACTAATCCATAGTACATGTGTGAAAAATAAAAGAGGTTATTTTGGATAGATATGTTGTGAAGAAAATCCTCTCTCACTTTCACAAAATTCATCTTCATTTGATGTAAAACATTATTTTAATTTTATGACTAGAACAATCATTTTGACATCTTAACATTTCCCCTCTGAAGACGACTTTGTTGCTCCCAATCTGTAGCACCTGGGTAAAAACTGAGAGAGGTTATTGTATATAAAAATGTTATGATGAAAAACATCTTAAAGTGTTTGAAAATTCTTTCTTTTTACTGGAAACAAGTCGTTGAAGCAAATGACTAAAACAGTCATTTTCAGGAGAAAAAAAAATATGCTATGTTGCTTCTAAACCTTGAATTGTTTTAAATAAAGAACATCTAGCATCTATCCTTGTAATATCATCTACTGTAAGAGAAATCCCATGAATTTATTGATAAATGTAGCCATATTTGTTAATAGTGTCTCCAAACACTTGAATAATCCCAAGCTTTGGCACACTCTCCATTGTAAATTCTGTTTGTAAGACTTTAAACACATACCAATACATTCACGAATGCTCTCACTGTATATATTTCTGCAACACTTCTAGGATGATGTTCTTTTTGGGCTTCCCTTCTGCATTTTTGAGTGGTGGCTTTCCTTTTCTTTCTCTATTAAAATCAATTTCCATCTCCTTGATCAGATTCTTTATCTTCACTATGGTTTATTTCGAAGCCTTCACTGAGTTGTTTTTGTTAAACCATTTTTCTCCACGGAATTCGCCAAAAGTTACCACGTGGCAAGTGGTTTAAATTCTGCTACCACCTTTCCAATTTAACCACCTCACAACTTTGCTCTCCAGAAACACTAATACCCGTTGATGATTTTTCACTTTTTACATTAGCCATTGGATTATTATATGTGCTAGTGGTTTGATTATACCTTAAGAAAGGTAATAAATCTTGTTTAGCACTTAAACCTTCATTAAGACTTGGTTTGGTGAATAAGAGGCCGCTTTTTGACTTTGGAAAAAATATTCAAAACTATATAAGTTTGAATATAAATAAAACAATAGGTTTATAAAACCCATTTTATAAATTTCATTCAAAAGTTAATAAAACTTTTTGCCCCACTTGCGAAAAATTTATTTCTCTTTTTACCTAAAATTCCTTTAACTTCTCTTCTTTGCCAACCTGGAAATAGCTTAATGAGAAAAATTTGGAAACCAACTCAATCACCCATGAAAACTTAAAATTTTGAAGGCAATAAGACCAATTCCGACAAAAATAAATTTAGTGCTAACAACTCGCTCCAACTGGGGATGGTATCCTCCCTGCGAGGTAGCAAAGAAACCCGTAGACCAGGTGCCAAATCAATTGGGCTTCTCTTAATTTTTCTCTGAAATCCTCAACCTGTTTTGAATCTGAACCATCAACTGAAACCATTTTGCAAACAAATCCCACTCTGTCAACCTGTAACCTATAACTGAATTGCACTTGAAACTGAAACCAAACTGAAAACTACTGAAAGAAATGCTCGCGATGTCAAGCTTATTCATGCTTACCTATCCTACTTAACTAAACACAAATTCCCATTCAAGCAAAATCTGACTTCCAATGAAGCCAATCAAGCAATTTATCCAATAATTCCATTTCTTCCTCACGCTTGATCGAAATTAGAACATAAGAACAAAATAGCAATATGTTATGATGAAAACTTTGGCCTTTGCTGCAAACATATAACCAACTACTCCATCTAAAAAATTTATCCATGTACTCTGCTATTGGATCATAAAAAACATGACAAATTTGAAAATACTCAATCACCTGTTTGTCATGACAAGGCTGTCCAAAAAGTAACTCCTCTTGCATACTGTCAAACCAATCTTTAGAAGAGCTTTGAAAGGAATTCTCATGATTGTTTTTCAATGATATATCAGCAACTTCATTTAATATTTCTATGTTTACAACTCCATTATTCTCAAGCACTACAAGAGGAATATCATTTTGTTCTTCAACAATAGTAAGCAGAAAGATGTCTTCTTGACAAAACGTTTCTGAATTGGAAAGATTTAAAGAAACATCCCATTTAGAGTTCTCATCTCCTTCTTTATGATCCCTTGGTTTATTGTACAGTATTGGTTCTTTCACATACTGAGATTGATCGCATGATTGCTCTTCATTTTCATTATATATAAGTAAACTAAAATTTTCTTTAAAACCATCACTAACATAATTTTTAACAAGCTGGCTGCAATCATCAGAAAAAACATCAAGAGTATAACCCTTTTCTTTCACATCACTATGTTGATCATCTTCATGCTCATATCTTTTTTCCAATTCTAATCCAAGGGTTGATTTCTCTTTAATTTTATTCTCAGAAAATAAATATGTGGAGGTACTCTAAGACTGAAAATTTGTAGAATCAGAATTCTTTATGTAATCACCCACATAAGCATTAGAATTTAGAGGAAATTGCTGCTGCAAAAAGGAATTTTCTGATTGGGAATAAGCAGCCTCATCTTGAAAAAAAACTTCAGAAGATGAATAATATGAAGAAGGGTTTGATTGACCATCCCAACTTCCTTCTTAGTCACACAAATATTGACAAGACTACTGCAAATTATCATCTACTTCAGGAAAAGAAATGTAGTTGCTTGAATCAGAGTTTTGGTTCATGTTTCTTTCAGTAGAGGAAGAAATTATTAACTGCTGAGATTTTTCTTGAATGTGAAGACAACTAATTTGTATTTATTTTTTCTAAAATGGTTTCTCATATAAAATTTCTAAAAGCTCTTCATCCACTAACTCATCATCACTATACAAGTTTTGCAAATCGTTAATGAAACCTTTAGCATTTGTTCAACAATCTTGAACCAACAACAAGGAGGGGTATTGTTTTTTGTAATGTACATGAAATACTGTATGAAAATCAGTAAGGGAAAACAAAATTTCTGATGGTAACCCTTCATACCATGACCTTGCATCTCCTTCTAAAGTAGCCATGAACATTTTCGTTAAAGAATCCTCATGCAATTTAACTCCCAGCTTATGTATATGTATATGAAATCTAACCAAATGAAGGGTAGCATCATCATTTTTTTTATATTTAAACTTTGGAAGACCTGTTTGCCAATCCACTTTAGGTATTTGATTTGGAAAACAAGGAATGTGAGCACGATTCATAGGAGCATACCTTGCAGACAAAGAACTCATCTCGATGAATGAATAAACTGAATCAAATCTTCAAACTTTGCAATCTTTTGATAGTGGAGTCACCATAGGAATTCTGAAAACTGGATTCTTCGAAGATGGAGTCGCCAGGTGAAAGATGCACAACCTTGTTGATATCTGACTGTTCTTCACTATCAACAATCAAATCTGAAAGTATGTCGTTTATACCCAGGGAATATTTGAACCTTCGTTCCTCGGCAACGACGCCAATTTGTTAGCACTCAGAATGTACCCACGTTGTGAAAGGTAGATCCCAAGGTAACAACAAAAACCACATTAGAATGTATTTTTGACCTAATACAATTAGAGAGAGATCTCTCACTATTTAGAAAGTTTTTATACTCATGATATTTCAATCAAAGACAATCAGATGGTCAGATTTTTGATGGGACAAATTGGACAAGTTTGTTTTGAAAGACTTGGTAGGGCAGTCATGGAGGAGACCATTGGGCAATGGAGTCAACAATCAGATCTGAAATAGATTACGGGAGGTAGGGTTTTTAAATTTTATGAACAGAGGCAAGGTAGGCACCATTTCCTCAGTCTTGAGGTATTAGCATGTTGATTAGTAGACATAGGGAGACATTCCATCAAACAGAGCACCTAGCTAGGGTGAATTCTGAAAGACTTTAGAAGAAAATATTTTGAAAATGCTGGAACAATGGACCTAGAGCATGTAGGATGAATTCTGGCCCACAAAAACTAATGCTCAAGAATGAAAGAAGATACAAAATGGAGTGGGAAACGGGATAAACAATCACATAAAGAAATTACTTACTGAAGAAAAAGATGGCACAAGAATCTCTGACATGAATTTTTTTTTACATTTCTCCTCTTTAAATTTCATTCATTTACAGAAAACTTGAATCCATTACAATGTAGATTCTCTCCACTCTTGAAAATCCTCCCTAAAACTATCAATTATAGTTTAATTTATATAAGAATAACCTCTACCTAACTTTGAATTCAAAACCAAACTAAACTCTAAAAATAGAAACAGTTACAACAACGTTTCTCATGCATATCTCTAATAGTGACAGTTGTGTGAAATATGGGAGAGGTTTTTATAATTGGACATGTGCCCAAAAACACCCATGTATTCATTGCTCCAAAATCATCACAATCTCCTTGAAATATTCCTTTGAAGATGATGACTCAAATAATAAAATTGTAGATTTCTGGAAAATTGACTTGTGAAGATATTTTAAATTCTCCCAACCTGTGATTACTGTGTAAACAATGAAGGAGATTTTTTATTATATGCCTGTTAGGAATAAAAACCTCTCTCATTTTTGACAAATTGAATTCCATTTGTCCAAAACAATACTTTGAATTTGATGGCTGAAATAGTCCTTTGGAAAACACGAAAAATGGCCTGTACAACTGACTTTGTTTCTACTAAACCATAGCACCTGTGTGAAAAATAAAAGAGGTTATTTTGGATAGATATGTTGTGAAGAAAATAATCTCTCACTTTCTCAAAATTCATCTTCATTTGATGTAAAACATTATTTTAATTTTATGACTAGAACAGTCATTTTGACATCTGAACATTTTCCCTCTGAAGACGACTTTGTTGCTCCCAATCTGTAGCACCTGGGTAAAAACTGAGAGAGGTTATTGTATATAAAAATGTTATGATGAAAAACCTCTTAAAGTGTTTGAAAATTATTTTTTTTTACTAAAAACAGGTCGTTGAATAAAATGACTAAAACAGTCATTTTCAGAAAAAATATGCTATCTTGCTTCTAAACCTTGAATTGTTTTAAATAAAGAACATCTAGCATCTATCCTTATAAGATCATCTACTGTAAGAGAAATCCCATGAATTTATTGATAAATGTAGCCATATTTGTTAATAGTGTCTCCAAACACTTGAATAATCCCAAGCTTTGGCACACTCTCCACTGGAAATTCTATTTGTAAGACTTTAAACACATACCAATAGATTCACGAATGCTCTCACTGTATATATTTCTGCAACACTTCTGGGCTGATGTTCTTTTTGGGCTTCCCTTCTGCATTTTTGAGTGGTGGCTTTCCTTTTCTTGCTCTATTAAAATCAATTTCCATCTCCTTGATCAGATTCTTTATCTTCACTATGGTCTATTACGGAGCCTTCACTGAGTTGTTTTTGTTAAACCATTTTTCTCCACGGAATTAACCAAAAGTTACCACGTGGCAAGTGGTTTAAATTCTACTGCCACCTTTCCAATTTAACCACCTCACAACTTTTCTCTCCGGAAACACTAATAACCATTGATGAGTTTTCACATTTTACATTAGCCATTGGATTATTATATGTGCTAGTGGTTTGATTATACCTTAAGAAAGGTAATAAATCTTGTTTAGCTCTTAAACCTTCATTAAGAATTGGTTTGGTGAATAAGAGGCCGCTTTTTGACTTTGAAAAAAATATCCAAAACTATATAAGTTTGAATATAAATAAAACAATAGGTATATAAAACCCATTTTATAAATTTCATTCAAAATTTAATAAAAAATTTTGCCCCACTTGTGAAAAATTTATTTCTCTTTTTACCTAAAATTCCTTTAACTTCTCTTCTTTGCCAACCTAGAAATAGCTTAATGAGAAAAATTTGGAAACCAACTGAATCACCAATGAAAACTTAAAATTTTGAAGGTAATAAGACCAATTCCGACAAAAATAAATTTAGTGCTAACAACTCGCTCCAACTAGGGATGCTATCCTCCCTGCGAGGTAGCAAAGAACCCCGTAGACCAGGTGCCAAATAAATTGGGCTTCTCTTAATTTTTCTCTGAAATCCTCAACCTGTTTTGAACTGAACCATCAACTGAAACCATTTTGCAAACAAATCCCACTCTGTCAACCTGTAACCTATAACTGAATTGCACTTGAAACTGAAACCAAACTGAAAACTACTGAAAGAAATGCTCGCCATGTCAAGCTTATTCATGCTTACCATCCTACTTAACTAAGCACAAATTCCCAATCAAGCAAAATATGACTTCCAATGAAGCCAATCAAGCAATTTATCCAATAATTCCATTTCTTTCTCACGCTTGATCGAAATTAGAACATAAGAACAAAATAGCAATAGGTTATGATGAAAACTTTGTCCTTTGCTACAAACATATAACTAACTACTCCATCTGAAAAATTTATCCATGTACTCTGCTATTGGATCATAAAAAACATGACAAATTTGAAAATACTCAATCACCTGTTTATCATGACAAGGCTGTCCACATTAGAGGAAATTTCAACTCAAAATGGGCCTCCTAAAATAAACTACTAAAATAATAGTTAAAATAATAAAATAATATTTATTAATTTTGGAGGAAGAAAAGAAAAAAACTACTTTTTTGTTTGTATTTTTGACATATCTCCTCGTGTTTTTACTCAAATTTTGATCAGGAGAGCTCGTTGGATGTGAAATTAAATTTTGCATCCAACGAGTACCCACTCGGCATACTGACGGACCCCGCTACCCCAAAAACAAGAAATACCTGAAAAAATGGAATGATGTTGTCATCATTCCATTTTTTCAGGTATTTCTTGTTTTTGGGGTAGCGGGGTCCGTCAATATGCCGAGTGGGTACTCGTTGGATGCAAAATTTAATTTCACATCCAACGAGCATCATTCCATTTTTTAAGGTATTTCTTGTTTTTGGGGTAGCAGGGTCCATCAAAAGTATGCCGATTGGGTACTCATTGGATACGGAATTTAATTCTGCATCCAAAAATCTCTCCCGATCGAAATTTGAGTAAAAACACGGGGAGATATGTCAAAAATACAAACAAAAAAAGTAGTTTTTTTTATGATACCTATCCCTAAATTTATATTAAAAAAGTGTTTAAGACCTATACGTTATTTAAAATTTAAAGCAATTTCATTGGCTAACACATGATCACATGGAATTTGAATAAAAGTTAAAAGGCCCATTTTGAGTTGAAATTTCCTCTAATGAAAAGTAACTCCTCTTGCATACTGTCAAACCAATCTTTAGAAGAGCTTTGAAAGGAATTCTCATGATTGTATTTCAATGATATATCAGCAACTTTATTTAATATTTTTATGTTTACAACTCCATTATTCTCAAGCACTTCAAGAGGAATATCATTTTGTTCTTCAACAATATTAAGCAGAAAGATGTCTTCTTGACAAAACGTTTCTGAATTGGAAAGATTTAAATAAACATCCCATTTAGAGTTCTCATCTCCTTCTTTATGATCCCTTGGTTTATTGTACAGTATTGGTTCTTTCACATACTGAGATTGATCACATGATTGCTCTTCATTTTCATTATATATAAGTAAACTAGAATTTTCTTTAAACCATCACTAATATAATTTTTAACAAGCTGGCTACAATCATCAGAAAAAACATCAAGAGTATAACCCTCTTCTTTCACATCACTATGTTGATCATCTTCATGCTCATATCTTTTTTCCAATTCTAATCCAAGGGATGATTTCTCTTTAATTTTATTTTCAAAAAATAAATATGTGGAGGTATTGTAAGACTAAAAATTTGTAGAATCAGAATTCTTTATGTAATCACCCACATAAACATTAGAATTTAGAGGAAATTGCTGCTGCAAAAAGGAATTTTCTGATTGGGAATAAGCAGCCTCATCTTGAAACAAAACTTTAGAAGTTGAATAATATGAAGAAGGGTTTGATTGACCATCCCAACTTCCTTCTTGGTCACACAAATATTGACAAGACTGCTGCAAATTATCATCTACTTTAGGAAAAGAAATGTAGCTGCTTGAATCAGACTTTTGGTTCATGTTTCTTTCAGTAGAGGAAGAAATTATTAACTACTGAGATTTTTCTTAAATGTGAAGACAACTAATTTGTATTTATTTTTTCTAAAATGGTTTCTCATATAAAATTTCTAAAAGCTCTTCATCCACTAACTCATCATCACTATACAAGTTTTCCAAATCGTCAATGAAACCTTTAACATTTGTACAACAATCTTGAACCAACAACAAGGAGGGGTATTGGTTTTTGTAATGTTCATGAAATACTGTATGAAAATCAGCAAGGGAAAACAAATTTTCTGATGGTAACCCTTCATACCATGACCTTGCATCTCCTTCTAAAGTAGCCATGAACATTTTCGTTAAAGAATCCTCATGCAATTTAATTCCCAGCTTATGTATATGTATATGAAATCTAACCAAATGAAGGGCAGCATCATCATTCTTTTGATATTTAAACTTTGGAAGACCTGTTTGCCAATCCACTTTAGGTATTCGATTTGGAAAACAAGGAATGTGAGCACAATTCATAGGAGCATACCTTGCAGACAAAGAACTCATCTCGGCGAATGAATAAACTAAATCAAATCTTCAAACTTTGCAATCTTTTGACAGTGGAGTCGCCATAGGAATTCTGAAAACTGGATTCTTCGAAGATGGAGTTGCCAGGTGAAAGATGCACAACCTTGTTGATATCTAACTGTTCTTCACCATCAACAATCAAATATGAAAGTATGTCGTTTATACCCAGGGAATATTTGAACCTTCGTTCCTCGGCAACGGCGCCAATTTGTTAGCACTCAGAATGTACCCAGGTTGTGAAAGTTAGATCCTAAGGTAACAACAAAAACCACATTAGAATGTATTTTTGACCTAATACAATCAGATAGGGATCTCTCACTATTTACAAAGTTTTTTTACTCATGATATTTCAATCAAAGACAATCAGATGGTCAGATTTCTAATGGGACAAATTGGACGAGTTTGTTTTGAAAGACTTGGTAGGACAGTCATGGAGGAGACCATTGGGCAATGGAGTCAACAATCAGATCTGAAATAGATTACAAGAGGTAGGGTTTTGAAATTTTATGAAGAGAGGCAAGGTAGGCACCATTTCCTCAGTCTTGAGGTATTAGCAGGTTGATTAGTAGGCATAGGGAGACATTCCATCAAACATAGCACCTAACTAGGGTGAATTCTGAAAGACTTTAGAAGAAAATATTTTGAAAATGCTTGAACAATGGACCTAGAGCATGCAGGATGAATTCTGGCCCATAAAAACTAATGCTCAAGCATGAAATAAAATACAAAATGGAGTGGGAAACAAGATAAACAATCACATTAAGAAATTACTTACTGAAGAAAAAGATGGCACAAGAATTTCTGACATGAAATTTTTTTTACATTTCTCCTTTGCAAATTCCATTCATTTACTGAAAACTTGAAGCCATTACAATGTAGAGTCTCTCCTCTCTTGAAAATCCTCCCTAAAACTATCAATTACATTTGAATTTATATAAGAATAACCTCTACCTAACTTTGAATTCAAAACCTAACTGAACTCTAAAAATAGAAACAGTTACAACAACGTTTCTCATGCATATCTCTAATGGTGACAGTTGTGTGAAAAATGGGAGAGGTTTTTATAAATGGACATGTTCCCAACAAAACCCATGTCTTAATTTCTCCAAAATCATCACAATCACCTTGGAATATTCCTTTGAAGCTGATGACTCAAATAATAAAATTGTAGATTTATGGAAAAATGACCTGTGAAGATATTTTAAATTCTCCCAACCTGTGATTACTGTGTAAAAAATGAAGGGTATTTTTTATTATAGACCTGTTAGGAATAAAAACCTCTCTCATTTTTGACAAATTGAATTCCATTTGTCCCAAACAATTCTTTGAATTTGATGGCTGAAATAGTCCTTTGGAAAACATGAAAAATGGTCTGTACCACTAACTTTGTTGCTGCTAAACCATAGCACCTATGTGAAAACTGAAAGAGTTTATTTTGAATAGATATGTTCTGAATAAACGCTCTCTCACTTTCTCAAAATTCATATTCATTTGATGTAAAACATTATTTTAATTTTATGACTAGAACAGTTATTTTGACATCTTAACATTTTCCCTCTGAAGACGACTTTGTTGCTCCCAATCTGTAGCACCTGGGTAAAACCTGAGAGAGGTTATTGTATATAAAAATGTTATGATGAAAAATCTCTTAAATTTTTTGAAAATTCTTTTTTGTTTACTGGAAACAGGTCGTTGAATAAAATGACTAAAACAATCATTTTCAGAAAAAATATGCTATGTTGCTTCTAAACCTTGAATTGTTTTATATAAAGAAAATCTAGCATCTATCCTTGTAAGATCATCTACTGTAAGATAAATCCCATGAATTGATTGATAAAGGTAGCCATATTTGTTAATAGTGTCTCCAAACATTTGAATAATCCCAAGCTTTGGTACACTCTCCACTGTAAATTCTGTTTGTAAGACTTTAAACACATACCAATACATTCACGAATGTTCTCACTGTATATATTTCTGCAACACTTCTGGGCTGATGTTCTTTTTGGGCTTCCCTTCTTCATTTTTGAGTGGTGGCTTTCCTTTTCTTGCTCTATTGAAATCAATTTCCATCTCCTTGATTAGATTCTTTATCTTCACTATGGTCTATTTATGAGCCTTCACTGAGTTGTTTTTGTTAAACCATTTTTCTCCATGAAATTCACTAAAAGTTACCACGTGGAAAGTGGTTTAAATTCCGCTACCACCTTTCCAATTTAACCACCTCACAACTTTAATCTCCGGAAACACTAATACCCGTTGATGAGTTTTCACTTTTTACAGTAGCCATTGAATTATTATATGTGCTAGTCGTTTGATTATACCTTAAGAAAGGTAATAAATCTTGTTTAGCGCTTAAACCTTCATTAAGACTTGGTTTGGTGAATAAGAGGTCGCTTTTTGAATTTGGAAAAAATATCCAAAACTATATAAGTTTGAATTTAAATAAAACAATAGGTTTATAAAACCCATTTTATAAATTTCATTCAAAAGTTAATAAAACTTTTTGCCCCACTTGTGAAAAATCTATTTCTCTTTTTAACTAAAATTCCTTTAACTTCTCTTCTTTGCCAACCTAGAAATAGCTTAATGAGAAAAATTTGGAAACCAACTCAATCACCCATGAAAAATTAAAATTTTGAAGGCAATAAGACCAATTCCGACAAAAATAAATTTAGTGCTAACAACTGGCTCCAACTAGGGATGTTATCCTCCCTGCGAGGTAGCAAAGAACCCCGTAGACCAGGTGCCAAATCAATTGGGCTTCTCTTAATTTTTCTCTGAAATTCTCAACCTGTTTTGAACTAAACCATCAACTAAAACCATTTTGCAAACAAATCCCACTCCATCAACCTGTAACTTGTAACTGAATTGCACTTGAAACTGAAACCAAACTGAAAACTGCTGAAAGAAATGCTCACCATGTCAAGCTTACTCATGCCTACCTATCCTACTTAACTAAGCACAAATTCTCAATTAAGAAAAATCTAACTTCCAATGAAGCCAATCAAGCAATTTATCCAATAATTCTATTTCTTCCTCACGCTTGATCGAAATTAAAACATAAGAACAAAATAGCAATAGGTTATGATGAAAACTTTGTCCTTTGCTACAAACATATAACCAACTACTCCATCTGAAAAATTTATCCATGTACTCTACTATTGGATCATAAAAAACATGACAAATTTGAAAATACTCAATCACCTGTTTGTCATGACAAGGCTGTCCAAAAAGTAACTCCTCTTGCATATTGTCAAACCGATCTTTAGAAGAGCTTTGAAAGGAATTCTCATGATTGTTTTTCAATGATATATCAGCAACTTCATTTAATATTTCTACGTTTACAACTCCATTATTCTCAAGCACTTCAAGAGGAATATCATTTTGTTCTTCAACAATATTAAGCAGAAAGATGTCTTCTTGACAAAACGTTTCTGAATTGGAAAGATTTAAAGAAACATCCCATTTAGAGTTCTCATCTCCTTCTTTATGATCCCTTGGTTTATTGTACAGTATTGGTTCTTTCACATGCTGAGATTGATCGCATGATTCCTCTTCCTTTTCATTATATATAAGTAAACTAAAATTTTCTTTAAAACCATCACTAACATAATTTTTAACAAGCTAGCCGCAATCATCAGAAAAAACATCAAGAGTATAACCCTCTTCTTTCACATCACTATGTTGATCATCTTCATGCTCATATATTTTTTCCAATTCTAATCCAAGGGATGATTTCTCTTTAATTGTATTTTCAAAAAATAAATATGTGGAGGTACTGTAAAACTGAAAATTTATAGAATCAGAATTCTTTATGTAATCACCCACATAAGCATTAGAATTTAAAGGAAATTGCTGCTGCAAAAAGGAATTTTCTGATTGGGAATAAGCAGCCTCATCTTGAAACAAAACTTCAGAAGTTGAATAATATGAAGAAGGGTTTGATTGACCATCCCAACTTCCTTCTTGGTCACACAAAGATTGACAAGACTGCTACAAATTATCATCTACTTCAGGAAAAGAAATGTAGCTGCTTGAATCAGAGTTTTGGTTCATGTTTCTTTCAGTAGAGGAAGAAATTATTAACTGCTGAGATTTTTCTTGAATGTGAAGACAACTAATTTGTATTTCTTTTTTCTGAAATGGTTTCTCATATAAAATTTCTAAAAGTTCTTCATCCATTAACTCATCATCACTATACAAGTTTTCCAAATCGTCAATGAAACCTTTAACATTTGTACAACAAGCTTGAACCAACAACAAGGAGGGGCATTGGTTTTTGTAATGTTCATGAAATACTGTATGAAAATTTAGTAAGGGGAAACAAAATTTCTGATGGTAACCCTTCATACCATGACCTTGTATCTCCTTCTAAAGTAGCCATGAACATTTTTGTTAAAGAATCCTCATGCAATTTAACTCCCAGCTTATGTATATGTATATGAAATCTAACCAAATGAAGGGCAGCATCATCATTCTTTTGATCTTTAAACTTTGGAAGACCTATTTGCCAATCCACTTTAGGTATTCGATTTGGAAAACCAAGAATGTGAGCACAATTCATAGGAGCATACCTTGCAGACGAGGAACTCATCTCGACGAATGAATAAACTAAATCAACTCTTCAGACTTTTCAATCTTTTACCAGTGGAGTCGCCATAATAATTCTGAAAACTGGATTCTTCGTAGATGGAGTCGCCAGGTGAAAGATGCACAACCTTGCTGATATCTGACTGTTCTTCACCATCAACAATAAAATCTGAAAGTATGTCATTTATACCCAGGGAATGTTTGAACCTTCATTCCTCGGCAACGGCACCAATTTGTTAGCACTCAGAATGTACCCATGTTGTGAAAGGTAGATCCCAAGGTAACAACAAAAACCACTTTAGAATGTATTTCTGACCTAATACAATCAGAGAGGGATCTCTCACTATTTACAAAGTTTTTATACTCATGATATTTCAATCAAAGACAATGAGATGGTCATATTTATGATGGGACAAATTGGACAAGTTTGTTTTAAAATACTTGGTAGGACAGTCATGGAGGAGACCATTGGGAAATGGAGTCAACAATCAGATCTGAAATAGATTACGGGAGGTAGGGTTTTCAAAGTTTATGAATAGAGGCAAGGTAGGCACCATTTTCTCCATCTTGAGGTATTAGCAGGTTGATTAGTAGACAAAGGGAGACATTCCATTAAACAAAGCACCTAACTAAGGTGAATTCTGGAAGACTTTAGAAGAAAATATTTTGAAAATGCTTGAACAATGGACCTAGAGCATGCAGGATGAATTCTGGCCAATAAAAACTAATGCTCAAGAATGAAGAAAATACAAAATGGAGTGGGAAATAGGATAAACAATCACATAAATAAATTACTTACTGAAGAAAAAGATGGCACAAGAATCTCTGACATGAAAAAGATTTTACATTCCTCCTCTGCAAATTTCATTCATTTATTGAAAACTTGAAGCCATTACAATTTAGAGTCTCTCCGCTCTTGAAAATCCTCCCTAAAACTATCAATTACATTTTAATTTATATAAGAATAACCTCTACCTAACTTTGAATTCAAAACCTAACTGAACTCTAAAAAAAGAAACAGTTACAACAAAGTTTCTCATGCATATCTCTAATGGTGATAGTTGTGTGAAATATGGGAGAGGTTTTTATAATTGGACATGTTCCCAAGAAAACCCATTTCTTCATTTCTCCAAAATCATCTCAATCTCCTCGAAATATTCCTTTGAAGCTGATGACTCAAATAATAAAATTGTAGATTTCTGGAAAATTGACTTGTGACGATATTTTAAATTCTCCCAACCTATGATTACTGCGTAAAAAATGAAGGAGTTTTTTATTATAGTCCTATTAGGAATAAAAACCTCTCTCATTTTGGACAAATTAGATTCCATTTGTGCAAAAAAATTATTTGAATTTGATGGCTGAAATAGTCCTTTGGAAAACATGAAAAATGGCCTGTACAACTGACTTTGTTGCTGCTAAACCATAGAACCTGTGTGAAAAATGAAAGAGGTTATTTTGGATAGATATGTTTTGAATCAAATATTCGCTCACTTTCTAAAAATTCATCTTAATTTGATGCAAAAAATTATTTTAATTTGATGACTAGAACAGTCATTTTGACATCTGAACATTTTCTCTCTGAAGATGAGTTTGCTGCTCCCAATCTGTAGTACCTGGGTAAAAACTGAGAGAGGTTATTGTATGCCACAATGTGGTGATAAAAAACCTCTTTCAGTTTTTTAAAATTCTTCTTTTTATGATGGAAAAATGTCGTTGAATAAAATGACTAAAACAGTCATTTTCAGAAAAAATATGCTATGTTGCTTCTAAACCTTGAATTGTTTTAAATAAAGAACATCTAGCATCTATCCTTGTAAGATCATCTACTATAAGATAAATCCCATGAATTGATTGATAAAGGTAGCCATATTTGTTAATAGTGTCTCCAAACACTTAAATAATCCCAAGCTTTGGCACACTCTCCACTGTAAATTCCGTTTGTAAGACTTTAAACACATACCAATACATTCACGAATGCTCTCACTGTATATATTTCTGCAACACTTCTGGGCTGATGTTCTTTTTGGGCTTCCCTTCTGAATTTTTGAGTGGTGGCTTCCATTTTCTTGCTCTATTAAAATCAATTTCCATGTCCTTGATCAGATTCTTTATATTCACTATTTTCCCTGTGACTGTAAACATGTAAAAGTTGACGTTGGAAATATGGCAGACTGTCTCCTTCCTTTCGCGCGCAGCACACAAATGAAATAATTTTTTAAAAACCAAGCCAAATTTACATAATGGTCTATTTCAGAGTCTTCACTGAGTTGTTTTTGTTAAACCATTTTTCTCCACGGAATTCACCAAAAGTTACCACGTGGAAAGTGGTTTAAATTCCGCTACCACCTTTCCAATTTAACCACCTCACAACTTTACTCTCCGGAAACACTAATAGCCGTTGATGAGTTTTCACTTTTTACATTAGCCATTGGATTATTATATGTGCTAGTGGTTTGGTTATACCTTAAGAAAGGTAATAAATCTTGTTTAGTGCTTAAACCTTCATTAAGATTTGGTTTGGTGAATAAGAGGCACCTTTTTGACTTTGGAAAAAATATCCAAAACTATATAAGTTTGAATATAAATAAAATAATAGGTTTATAAAACCCATTTTATAAATTTCATTCAAAAGTTAATAAAAAATTTTGCCCCACTTGTGAAAATTTTATTTCTTTTTTTACCTAAAATTCCTTTAACTTCTCTTCTTTGCCAACCTAGAAATAGCTTAATGAGAAAACTTTGGAAACCAACTCAATCACCCATGAAAACTTAAAATTTTGAAGGCAATAAGACCAATTCTGACAAAAATAAATTTAGTGCTAACAGGATAGATCACGGCACAGGCTTGCAAGTCGATGCGGCAGAGGCATGCAAAATGAGGTGGCTCTTGGACATAGGTCAGGAGAGCATGTGTGTGTGTTGCGGTGGACGAACTTGACTGCATGCGATGTGAGTGCAAGTCCAGGGGCACTTATATGCCAAATACGTGCAAGAAAAGAAATCGTTTTGTGGACAGTGGTACAGAGGTCTACTTAAGGTTTGGTGAACAGAAAAGAAGACTTTATGCTAAAAATACAAAATAAAAGTTAAAATTACAGTCCTTAACGGGCGGTGGCCTGAGGACACTTATTTGTCAAATACATGGAAGAAAAAAAAAGGGTTTTGTGGACAATGGTCCAGCTGTCCATGTAAGGTGCGGTGAAAAAGGACAATTATAAATACAAAAAATAAAAGTAAAATTACAGTCCTTAATGGGCAGTGGCCCGACAGCTTGCATGAGTAGCGATCGGGAAGTGTGATACAAGTACCGGTCCGTAGAAACTCGCATCATCATGTCATGGCTCGTGAATCGAGGTGACTTATGGGAAATGCTCGCGAATTGGTTTATTAAACATGAGACGATGGTCTCATCAGGAGATGGAAATTTGAGACTGGAGGTGTGAGAGGTGTCTCGAATCGATTCTGGGTGACTTTGGATTAGCAGCTGATGCTGCTACCCCTGACTTGTGCTAAAAAACGTTGAAAAACATAAAAGGGGAAAAAAAATATGCTATAAGGGAATCATAGTGGTTATATCAAGCATAAAATCTCTTGAGGTGGAGCCTATTGCACAGCTTCTTCAAGAGTCGACCATCTGAGTCAGCGAAGAGGTATGCCCCCTTGCTGAGAAGAAGGTCATTGGCAAGGTGGGATGAAGAAATATGGTCGTTTATGAGAAGAACCAATTCCACACTATGCTTTTAAGGGAATGGGGTAAAACCAAAGGCGGCCTTACATATCTCCCCGTCATCGCATAAGTGGTGTCAGGATAGATCAGGTGGATCTTCCACAGCTGACGATATGAAAGGGCAACTGGTGCTAGAAATCATGTAAATGGTATTGATTGTGGTTTTTGTGGCGTTTCCCCCAATCTTTGTTGGAGGAAGAGGGGTAGGCCAGGAGACAGGAGGATTCTTTGATGGACCTGGAGGTAGGTGCAACATCATCTCAATTGGATGGACATGAGTCAACACATTCTAGGGCCTTAGAGGTAGGGTAGGTGGTTTAAGGTACCACACATGATCTCCCAGTGTGAAATCTTATAGATTATGGGTTTCCAAGATAGACTTACTCACGATCTTGGATGGTAGGAAAAGGAAAGGGAAAAGGAAAAGGAAAAGGAAAATGTTGATTGGGAATGAACTGAATAGGGGTAGGGGGGGAGTGGGAGAATCAAACTTCCTTTGTTCAGAGTATGATCGCAGAGCGTACCAGGAAGCAAATGAAATTGACTCAAGGGAATGGGATCATAGTTGTAATACCAGGAATGTTGCTGTAGATGGGAAATACATGGAGGAGGTGGACACTTTTGATACTGATGGGATCCAAGGAAGACACATTGCAGATTACTCTGAACAAAGGCAACCCTCTATGGGAATGCTGCCAAACTATTTGTTGTGGGGGGGTGTCTAGGGACACCATTATGTTACGATCTCATGGATTTTTGGTGATCCTGAGAAGGTAAATGCTCGATGGTGCTTTCAATTTTAGATAGTCTAAGAGCACGAAGAAGACTCCAGTGGGGGCTCTTTTTCGTTCGTAGTCTCCTGTGCCCAAAAAAGGATAAAAGTATACATAGGAGATCTCGCCCATCCTGGAGCGGATGAGAGACTTGTTTATCGTTGGTAGTCTAATCAGGATGGAAAAGGTTAAACCTATACTGACTGGATGGTCATTCAAATACTTTTACGAGCATGAACAAAATCAAGTTTGTTCGGCAATCTTTTCTTATTGAGACGGTTGGAAAGGAGCTTAACAACAACCAGTGGTGAGCTTTTTTGTAAAGTGCAGCCCCTCTGCCCGAGAAAGCATAAAATATACAGAGGGGAATGGTCTTGGCTTGAGTGTGCCAAGGAGGTCCTTTTCATGAGATGGTATACATGGTCCTCAAAAGGAGGTAAACGAGACGATGTAGATGCCCTTTCTTATACTTTAGCGAGCGGGAAAGGAAGCAGTTGTGCTCGGCTATCTTTTCATTGTTTTTAAGGAGTGAGAAAAGAGCTTAAACGAAACTCCAATGTGGTCAACTGACTACGGTGGCATGAGAGATGCCCCATGTCGAGATGGTGGATAGAGGTCCAATGGTCATCCGCACAATATGGACAGAGCAGAAGGCTCTCAAACATCCCAATACATGTGTGGGATAGATCGTGGTAGAGGATTGCGAGTCGATGCGGCGGAGGCACGCAAACTTAGGTGGCTCTCGGACAGAGGTTAGGAGAGCGTGTGTGTGTGTTGTGGTCGATGAACTTGAGTACATGCGATGTGACTGCAAGTCCGGGGGCACTTATATGCCAAATACGTGCAAGAAAAGAAATCGTTTTGTGGGTAGTGGTCCAGAGGTCTGCGTAAGGTGCGGTGAACGAAAAAGACGACTATATGCTAAAAATTCAAAATAAAAGCTAAAATTACAGTCCTTAACGGGCGGTGGCTTGAGGACACTTATTTGTCAAATACATGAAAGAAAAACAAAGGGTTTTGTGGACAATGGTCAAGATGTCCACGTAAGGTGCAGTGAAAAAAGACAATTATAAATACAAAAAATAAAAGTAAAATTACAGTCCTTAATGGGCGGTGGCCTGACAGCTTGCATGAGTAGCGGTCGAGAAGTGTGATACAAGTAGCGGTCCGTAGAAACTTGCATCGTCATGTCATGGCTCATGAATTGAGGTAACTTATGGGAAATGGTCCCGAATTGGTTTATTAAACATGAGATGATGGTCTCATCGGGAGATGGAAATTTGAGACTGGAGGTGTGAGAGGTGTCTCGAACCGGTTCTGGGTGACTTTGGATTAGCAGTTGATGGTGCCACCCCTGACTTGTGCTAAAAAATGTTGAAAAACATAAAAGGGAAAAAAAAACTATGCTATAAGGGACTCATAGTGGTTATATCAGGCATAGATTCTCTTGAGGTGGAGCCTATTGCACGGCTTCTTCAAGAGTTGACCATCTGAGTCAGCGAAAAGGTATGCCTCCTTGCTGAGACGAAGGTAATTGGAAAGGTGGGATGAAAAAATATGGTCGTTTATGAGAAGAACCGATTCCACACTATGGTTTAAAGGGAATAGGGTAAAACCGAAGGCGGTCTTACAGATATCCCTGTCATCACGTAAGTGGTGTCGGGATAGATCAAGTGGATCTTCCACAACTAACGAGATAGAAGGGAAACTGGTGCTAGAAATCATGTAAATGGTATTGATTATGGTTTTTGTGGTGTTTCCCCCAGTCTTTGTTGGAGGAAGAGGGGTAGGCCAGGAGATGGAAGGATTCTTTAATGGACCTAGAGGTAGGTGCAACATCATCTCAATTGGATGGACATGAGTCAACACATTCTGGGGCTTTAGAGGTAGGGTAGGTGGTTTAAGGTACCACACAGGATCTCCCAGTGTGAAATCTTGTAGATTATGGGTTTCCAAGACAGACTTACTCACGATCTTGGATGGTAGGAAAAGGAAAGGGAAAGGGAAAAGGAAAAGGAAAAATGTTGATCGGGAATGAACCCCACTGTTTCCCTGGTAACTGAGGTTGTAACTGTGGCTGGGGAAACAATGGAAGAGATAGGTCTGATGGACCATTGGTGATGGTGGAGATAAGAGGGTCTGTAGAAATGGACATCATGTAAATGGACATGATGTCCAAAGAAGGCGGTGGAGGGTGGAATTCTTCGATTAAGTTGATTTCAGACTCAAGGGAATGTTGACAGAGGTCAGTGAGAGCCATTCAAAATTTGGGCAAGTCTTGGCAATGGTGAGAATAATGGCCATACAAGCCACAAAGGATGTAAGCATGGTTTGTTCTCAATTCCTTGTTCCTCACTATTGGTGCGGTTGGGAGTTCAACCACGGGGATGACACCGGGTGGGGGAAAGAGGAAGGGAATCGTATGGACTAGGGATGAGCCCACATAAATCCTGGTTGGTTGCATGTGGGGATGGGGTTGTGATTGCGGCTACGTGTAATGCTGCTGCTGCGGGTGGTGTTGTGGCTGCAGACGATGTTGTGGTTGTGGTTGGGGCTGTGACTGCGGTTGTTGTTTGGGTGCAGCAGTGCTAGATGAGGCCATGCACAAGTCCACAATTTCATTTTGTGTCAGTTGTGGTGACACTAACGAGAAAGGAGCCATCATGGTGGGATCGGTAAACAACCCAGGGCCCACATTCAATGGTGGGGAGGATGGTGTGTTTTCAGCCATAGTGTTTATTGCAGGGACGACATTTGTGTGTGTGGTCTCCCCTTGCGGCTCAATGGTGGTGATGGTAGGGATAACGTTGGCAAGTGCTGTTAACCCTTATGGATCATGATAAGTGAGCTGATCAATCGTCACAATATTCCCTTCATGGGGGAACATCATGAGATGGAAGACTGTTGATGCTACTGCTCGCATGGCATACATGTAACTCCTTCTGAGGAGGAGTTTGTAGTCCAGTTGCGCATTGATGACTTCTATGTTGATCAGCACTATCTTCTCGGATAATGTGATGGGGATGTGGAGGAGGATTCCTTGGGATTTAGTGGGATGTCCATCATAAGCCCGCAAAGTTGTGGAGGACGGTTGCAGAATTGGTGATCCAAATTTCTACCAAACCAAGGTAGACATAACGCACGTGGATGCCCCCTCATCCACTATGCACCGTTGCACAACCAAATTTCAGATGGATACCGAGATTTGGAAGGCAATAGTGGAGGGCATGCGCGGTTCCCTGTTCTCTGTGTCAAAGGTAATCAACTTGGAGTCGGAGGGGTCTACTGACCCTAGGGCGGCTAGTAAGGATTTTCACTGTGTTGGGAATGTTTTAAGTACCTCAAGAGTGGACATGGCGGTTGGTGTTTGGGCCAAATCATCCACAATGCTATAGTTGACTGCATCTCTAGCTGTGGAATTATTGGAAACTTTGTGTATGGGGGGGTGTAGGAATGGGGGTAACTGAAGAGGTAGGTTGACTATCTTAGACATGGATGTTGCTGATGAGTTAGCAGGTTTGGTGCTGGTATCGTATTGATTTCATCTGGTTTTCAAGTTGACCTCTTCAGTGGTCATGGCTAGCAGGTGGTGAACACCTGTTTCAGCCGTGGGCGGTGCCCCCTGAGCATTGGGATTGGCCTGGGGAGGGGGAGTGGTTGCCACCAATCCTTGGACTAGTAGTGGGTTTTGAAGCACCATGGGAGGAGGTCCTTGTGGTGGTGGGTTGGGTTGGGCTTGATTAGCCGCATTGGCGGCCTGTTGGACCTCATTTTGAATGGCCTGCTTAGCGCGAGCCATGAGGGGACACTCAAATGTGTAATGCCCATAAACATCATAGAGTGTACAAGGTTGGTTTGTGGGCAACGAAGTATTGCGTCTTGGTGCATTTTGTCGTGGGGGGTTTTGGGCTAGCAGGTTAGTCGCGGCATTATTGGGAGGGTTCGGTTGCTGACTGCCTCCCTATAGTTGGTTATTTCCTTGGTTGCGGGGACGATGGTTTCTAGCTTGCCCTTGTTGATTGTTGGGGGTAGGCTGGTTGGGACAATTTTGTTGTGCGAACAATTGTCCCAACGGAGCAGGTGGAGCAGGGGTGGGGGCTTGAACTTGTTGCACTGGTGGTGCATAGTATATTTGTGGGGGTGGTGGTGCCACAAATGTGGGAATTTTCCCCACATACTATTGTGTTGGCCAATCCATGGCCTAAGCCTGCTACGGTGGGAACGTTTTAAGTACCTCAAGAGCGGACATGGCGGTTGGTGTTTGGGCCAAATCATCCACAATGCTATAGTTGACTGCATCTCTAGCTGTGGAATTATTGGCAACTCTGCATATGGGGGGGCATGGGAATGGGGGTAACTGAAGAGGCAGGTTGACTGTCTTAGACATGGATGCTGCTGATGAGTTAGTAGGTTCGGTGCTAGTACCGTACTGATTCTGTCTGGTTTGCAATTTTACCTCTTCGATGGTCATGGCTAGCAGGTGGTGAACACCTGTTTCGGCCGTGGGCGATGCCCTTAGAGCATTGAGATTGGCCTGGGGAGGGGGAGTGGTTGCCACCAATCCTTGGACCAGTAGTGGGTTTTGAAGCACCATGGGAGGAGGTCCTTGTGGTGGCGGGTTGGGTTGGGCTTGATTAGCCGCATTGGCGACCTATTGGGCCTCGTTTTGAATGGCCTACTTAGTGCGAGCCATGAGGGGACACTCAAATGTGTAATTCCCATAAACATCATAGAGTGTACAAGGTTGGTTTGTGCATAACAATGCATTGCGTCTTGGTGCATTTTGCCATGGGGGATTTTGGGCTGGCAGGTTAGTTGCGGCATTATTGGGAGGGTTTAGTTGCTGACCACCTCCCTATAGTTGGTTATTTCCTTGGTTGTGGGGATGGTGGTTTCTATCTTTCCCTTGTTGATTGTTGGGGGTAGGCTGGTTTGAACAGTTTTGTTGTGCAAACAATTGTCCCAACGGAGCGGGTGGAGCGGGCGCGAGGGCTTGAACTTGTTGCATTGGTGGTGCATAGTATATTTGTGGGGGTAGTGGTGCCACAAATGTGGGAATTTTCCACACATACTATTGTGTTGGACAATCCATGGCCTAAGCCTGCTACAGTGGAATAGGTTGTGCATAAGAGGTTGTTGCTCCAGACTAGGACATCATTCTAGCATAGTCTGGAGCTTGGTTTTAGTAAGCAACATTAGTAGTGTTGCTTGGTTGCGGTGCAATTGTAGGTGGTGCTGGTCGAGGCTGTGGTTGTTGGGAGACTGACCCTATGATGCCGTCCACAGCGTGGGATGCCCCCGGTGCATCGCAGTAGGAGGTAATCGGACAGGGAGCATCTGGAATTACATTGTACAAGTATCCAGACTAAGAGTAGATCAAGTCAAATTGTTGGGCCTTTAGTATGGCCTCTTCTTCATATTGGGGACATTCAGATGCGAAGTCCTTTGCGATGGGTGGGAGAAAAATCTTAAGGAACCAATCCAAGAAGATCTTGTCGTCTAGTTGGATTTTGCATAAGCTACAGTGTCACCACCACTCATGGATATGGTCAGTTATGTGAGTGGTGGTGCTTTGGCGACAAGATAATAGGATCTCCACCCCCTTGTCATATCTAACAAGGAGTTGAAAATACTGTAGGAACATGAAAGCTATGGAGTTGAAGTCGGGGTACTTAGCTTGTGGCAGCTCAATGTACCATTTGGCTGCGACACCTATAAGGTTGCGTTGGAACAGCCTCATCCTAATGGAGTCATCTACGATGTTGTTGGATGAGCACCATAGATGGAATGTCATTATGTGATTTTGGGGACATTCCCCAGATTTGCCTTCAAACTTTGGGATGTCTGATGGTAGCTTAGTTGGCATGGGTGGGAAGAAAGCTTGGTGGCAGATGGGGTCATTCATTAATATAGCCAAGTTAGGCAAGTTCAGATGAGCCATGAAGGGCATATTTGACCCCAAGTTGCTGTGGGATGGGGTTGCAATGGGGGTGGGGTTTGCAGGTGCATAATGCATCTGCATGGCTGGGGGTGGTTGTGGTGGCACCATTGCAGATGGGCCAATGCCCCCAAGTGCTATGTGGGGGGTATTATGGGTGGCAGGAGCATTTCCCCCATGTATGACAGTAGGGGTAGTGTAGGTGGATGGTGCACTGCCCCCCTGTGTGGCCGGAGGAGCAGTGTGTGTGGAGGGGCCACTGCCCCCATGTGTTACCACTGGGCCAGCTTGGCTGGTCACTATGGGTGGTGGCAATTGGCTAATAATAGTCTACATGACTATGCTTGGACCACTTACCAAGTTGTGGGTGACGGGTTGTGATGTGGACATGGGTCCACTTGCTAAGGTTAGGCCAAAAAATGGATTCAGGTTTGCACTAGCCATGGGGCTTGATGGTGTGGTGTGGAGGTATGGTTCAGACTGATATGGGTTTTCATCAAAATCAAAGGCTATGTGTCCCTTTGATGGTGTGGGAGAACACTGAGATTAGCTTCGATGGTGTCAATCAAGTGTTCCAAATGGTGGTGGTTCGCCTCTTAGGCGTGAGGAATATCATGGAGGATCAATTGTGCTCGCTTTTGTGTATGAAACTAGTGGGTATGAGATTTGGACCCCGGTTTCAATGGCTTATTATTGGCTAAAGGTGGTCTCTCAGCCACCAAGACTGCCATAAGACAGCGCTTGGATTGTTCCTCATGGGTGCTTCTACTCAATCGAAAGGGGTCGTTGCCCATTTCGCTTGGCAATTCCTCTCATCGGCCAGCTACTTTGGGGTTCCTGTGGTACTCCTCACAATGAGTTTTTGGGCAAATCCCAAGTAATCCCCATAGTTGAAGCAATTAGGGACTTATGTCCTCAAATACTACAGAATTGATTGAACTTAGTGTAAATTTGGTAAATTTTAAGGCTTACTCAGCGTCATGAACTGAATTGGGTTAAATATTTGTTATGGTGTGTTGGTTTTCTTGTTTGTTCTAGTATTTGGTTGTTGCAATATGGTTTATGAATTCATGGTAGAGTTCATATCATGGTTTTGTATGCAAACATAAATAGAAATTTGTAAGCAAGTATAGTGATTAACCCTAGATTGCTGGCCTAACTAAATGTCTACCTCTTAGTGATATTCTTCTTCAAACCAAGAAAAGGTGCTAAGCTCTCAACAGAATGGGACTAAGCCCATCCATATATCGTCAGGTCACCTCTCGAATGCTAGGTTGGTCAACAGGGAGGATGCTTAGTGCCATGAGAATCCATCCTTCTCTACCCTCTCTGCCTTCCAGGTCACCCAATTTTAGTGGTTTGGGAAAAATACCATGGAGTTCCTAGATCTATACGAGCTTACCCTTCGTCGTATCCCATAATACCCCAGAGGGTGATGACTAGGTAGAGGAGGAAGGGGGCAGCAATATGGTTATTTTGAAGTTACTTCTAGTTAGACTAGTTCATTTTATTACGCCTAAATGATTGATTTAACATTTACACATTGTTCATGGATTGATTTGCAGAAAATAAAAACTAGAACTAAAAAAGACCTGCAATGGTGGATAGAGGTAGCTGGGCCACACTAACAGTCCTCTGAAACTGGAAATTACTATCAATTAAACTTAAATTCAACTTATGTGTGACAAGCAACAAATTTTTGACCAAATCTAGCGAGGGGGCCATGAGATTTTTCTAGAAATGAGTGAGGGGGTTGCACAAAATGCAAAAACAACTACAACCTGAGTTTCTAGGTTGAAGTCGCACCTATCTAGGGATTAAGTGCACCCTGGGTGCACCTGTTTTCTCATTAAGAGCACCCCAGTCTCACCTTTTGCCCCGATAAGAGCGCCCTACTATAGAAAGGGGTTTTTGGTGAGGTAGGGTTAGATCTAGCCGACAATAACTGGTACTGGGGTCATTCTGACTCGGCTTGTCCTAGCAAAGGCTTCGACACTAACTAAAATAGGAAATAAACAATATTTAAGACAGATCTAACATAAGATTTATGAAAACTAGAGTAAAATTGAAAAAACTTGAAAACTTGAAATTTTTGGACCAGGGATCCTGTGGGATCGACCTAGTATGGTCGCCAAAGAAGTAGTGATGATTTCTCCTCATTGCGGGAGTAGGAATGGCTCCCTTATGCCTAGAGGGCACAAGCATAGGTTCCTACTATTGGAAAACAGGAAAAACGAAATGAAAATGCAAGTGAATAGAACCGTAAACTAAAGTAAGCTAATCTAGTGACAGAAAACTAGAACTAAACTAAATCATAAGTAAGAGTAGAGAGAAGAAGTGAAAGCTTTGATAACCCCTCTGCAGAAAATGGGTTAGGGTTCTCCCTCCTTAAACCATGCAAAACAAACCTAAGCTACAATGGAGAAACCTGCAAACAATGTTAAATAAAACCTGCAAGAAACAATGGTTAGAAGTCAAAACAATCTAAATAGCTAAGAAGCAAACACAAAAACACAAATATACCTTCTCTTAGTGGGTAATGGGCCACCATGCCCTAGCTCCTTGAAGCCTCTCTCTCTTGGTTGGGGGAGCAATATTGGCTCAAATGGGAATGGATGTGGAGGAGAGGGAATGTGGGTGGTTTGAGAGGCAAAGGTCTCAAAGCATCCATGGGCAGCATAACAATAGGCAAGGAAGAAGTGTTTTGAGAGTGACCCCCCACCCTCCTTTTATATCTTTTCCAAGGGGTTTTAGGGTTTTAAGCCCTTGGTCAGGGTTTTAGCCCCTTTTTTGGGCCTTTAGCCCCTTTTAGGGTTTGAGCCCCTTTTTTAGGGCTTTAGCTCCTAGGGGGTTATTTTGGGCTCCTTTTTGGGGTTTTTAGCCCTTTTCCTCATCCTTGGGCTCTTTTGGAGGTGTGGGGTTCAAATGGAAGGTCTTATGGAGTGAAATGAGTGTTGTGAGATGGTGTCCTTGGGTGGTGTAGGCCATAGAGAGCTATGTGGGGGATTTTTGGGTTAACAATGACTGCTTCTTTTCTTCTTGGGTCCTTCACGTCTTTCTCTTAACACAATTCCCTAAATAAAACTATCAAGTTAAACCGTCAAAAAATTATTAAACAAACTATCCAACCCATGAAATAAAAGCACGAAAACAAAAGCAAACATGTTTATTTATATACAATTTTCTTGGGGAATATGCATAAAATATTAAAGAGTTTTAGAAACATGAGAAGACTCATGTTCTTGTACCAATTGACAGCTTACATCAAAAGCAACACGAGAAGCAAATGCATCCTTTGAGAGTGGCTTGTTGTAGATTCACAGTTGATGACCATTGGAAAATAGCGGTGTTTGTTGTTCATCAATTGTGGTCAATATAAAAATCCCATTATCAAATATTGTGTCTACTTTGTACGATCCCAACAATATGGTGCACAACTTCCCTTTAAAATCCCACTTGAACCTTGAATTGTACAATAAGGCCCAATATCCTTTGTGGAACATCTTTTTCTTAATAAATCTGTCATGCCACTTAGAGTGTTGTTGTTCAATCACTGAAGTATGATGTAAAAAAACTACACTTTTCTCATCAAGATTGTTTAACTGATTCAGATGGTCCTTTTGGGCTTGTGTTAAATCTAGATTTACTTCTAAAGAAGTCCTCAAATTTTTAATCTCAAATTCAACAGGGAAGACAACATTTTTCCCAGATTCCAATTCATAAGGAGAGAACCCTATGGTGTTGCCGCATGTAGTTCAATATTCCCATAATGCTTCAGGAACTCTTTCAACCCAATTCCTACGATGACTCTTCACAGTCTTTGTGAGAATAGCTTCAATAAATTCATCTGTACTTTCCACCTGACCATTTTCCTGTGGATGATATGGTGAATTTATTCTATGTTGGATATGATATTTGTGAAAAAGGGATTCAACTTTATGTGATTCAATATGTGGCCCCCATCCATGACTATCTCCTTAGACACCCCAAAGCGAGTGAATATTTCTTCAAACAAGAAAACTACAATAAATTAATCAAAATCTCTCACCAAGGTTGTGGCCTCCACCTATTTAGTCATATATTCTGTAGAAACCAGAATGTAAGCCTTTTGTTTTGAATGAGGGTTGATAGGCTCTACAGATTTCATAGCCCATCTATCGAAAGATTCAACCACCAATTGTGGTTGAAGTTGCATCTCATCCAATATATAAGGTTGACCTATCCTTTGGCAGCTATCATAGGCTTGGACATGCTTCTTTTCACCCTGAAACAATGTTGGCCAAAATTATACCATTCATAACACCTTATGTCTAGTTCTTTTATCAACAAAGTTCCCCCTGCAAGGCTCGTCATTACAAGCCTTTAGGATACTATGGATTTCATATTTCCTTACACATCTCTTGATTTTAGATTCTAATATTCTATAAAAGAGATATCCTTCTATCCAACAATGTTGACGACTCTATTGTACACTCTTTCCCCTTTCTCTTTTTGATAGATGTGATGAAAGCTTACCTAGCACAACATAATTAGCAATGTCTGCATACCAAGGTGAGTGAACTAAAAATATAGATAGATATTCATCAGGAAAATAATCCTCAACTGGTAAATTATCATCATTATTAGTTAGTTGAGAAATAAAATAAACAACAACATTACATTTTCCTGGTGCATCAATGATAGTGATATCTGTTGAAATATTGTAACTTCGAAGAATATTCTATATGTATCTTTTGTGGTTATCGATGGTCCTATTAGGAGAACCACTTGTATTATCTTGTACCCCGATGCTTATAATCGGAAGAACTAATAAGAGTCATGAGGTTGTCCCCTCTAATTGTAAAGGTGAGTCATTAGCACCCCAGTGTGGTTACTTTAGCCTACATGTGTAACTCGAGCCTACATGTCGGATGAGTTAATTGAAGTGAACGGATGAATATAAATAGAGGTGTAGATCTCCTCATTGGGAACACACACACTCACTTGAGTAGCGTGCTTGTGGAGGAGAGAAGTAGCTAGAGAAGGAGGAGGATCAGGTTTTTGATCTCCTTACTGGTTTTATCTTTTACCTTTTTGGGGCATCTATATTGAGGAAGCTTTCGTTGGGTTTTTCCCTTTAGGGTTTTCCCAGGATAAATCTATGTTGTTCTTGTGATGCTGTTTATTTCAGTGATCCTGTGTATATTATTTTGTTATGAAAATTAAATGAAATACTTATGTCTTAGCTAAGCATATGAAAAGTTAACATGGTATTAGAGCTAGCCTGAACAGGATAGCTTTCACAAGGAAAAATAGTCCTCTCTCTATCCCCGGAAGAAATTAGGGCTTCTTGCAGAAGAAGAATTTTTGAGTGATCCTAGCATAGGATTTCTCTCCTCATGAAAATAGAATTTTAGAGACCTGGATCAATATTTTTGGTTGGGTGAAACTTCAGGAAATTCAAACCCTAGTTTGACCCCAAGCCAGAAAAACCCTAAATACTAAAACTTCTAAGTTCTAGTACATTCGCTATATCCCATGATTGGAGAAGGTTCAGGAGCTGAAAATTAGAGAGGATGAAGTTAAAATCATTATGTGCATTTTTTCCAAAATTCCGCTTCAGATTCACTATATTCTGAGAGATATGATCCCTCCAAGTTATGGTTCCAGCCTCTTCTAGAATTCATCCCTAAACAGGACACCTGGAGAAAATTTCTATAGATTGGGATACCTAGGTCCAAATTGAATTCCTGAAGACTTTCCAAAAACATCACAGAATTTAATTTCTATGGTATAAATATTAGACTCAGAAGATGAACCAGTGACACGTGGCATGCCGTACAACGTCACTATTCTGAACAGTCCTGTAACAGGTCACCCTGGGAAAATGATAATAAATCCCAATTGGTGAAACCAATTCTGATGAAAACTATGGTTTTGGATCAGGAACATGCGAGGTTACCTCAGTGAGAAATTTTAGACATAAAGAAGTATTAATTTCGGAGATATCACAGAAACAGTGATAGGCATTTCTATAGAAGAAATTGGAAAACTAGGGCTTCCTGTTCCGGGAGCTTCCCTCCACTGTTTTCAGAAAAGGAGTACATTGGACAGCTCCATTTGAAGAGATCTATCTTTCTATCCAATCAGATCTAAAATATTCCAATTTTTAAACATTAGGGTTTCTCTGACAAGCCCTAGATCAGCCAGCTCTAGAAGCAGGACGGGCACCTCAAATCGGTAAGATCTAATCTTTTGCAATTTTCATTTGAGGTTCTCATTTCAAAGTGATATATCACATCATTTGACAACTTCCAAGCATGGAAGTATTTGATCTCTCTAAATAAAATGAATTGGACACCTACATGAGTAGATAGGTTCCAGTTCCATACGAAGATGAGGCTCAAATCCTTACACAAGAAGAACTTGATCAAGGCCAAGAAGATCATTATTGATTCAATCACAGATCAACTTATACCACAAGTGTCTTCCCTAAAGACACCGAAGATGTTTGATTCCTTGATTAAGCTATTTAAAGATAAGAACTTAAATCAGAAGATGGCTTTGAGAAAATAGTTGAAGAATGTGAAGATCTAGAATGCAGAACAACTTGAAGCGGTAGAAGAAGAATGTATGCCAGAAGTAAGTGATTACTTTCAGCTCAACTAATAAGAAGAGAAGAAGAAGATGGGAGCAATTAAAGATCAAGCTCTCACCATTCAAAGAAGATCCCTCAAGCGATGAGGAATATGAAAAACTCAATTCTTGAAGAACCTCTTATTCATCTTATCATTTGGATGATTTCATGAATGAAGAAGATGATAAAGCAGAATGATCAAGATGGAGTCTACCCACGAAACAAATAAAAGATAAGTATTCAGTTACCATTTCATGATATTGTTTGTTATACATTTGATTATATTTAGTTGATGTGTTATGCATGATAGATTTTTTACATTAATACTACTAATATGCATGTGATGGGTAAGTAGCTCATGGCGCTATACAACTCTCCAGTGCTACTTATCAAACCTCTTTGATGACATATTGGATTACTGCACAATCTCAATGATGTCATGGTAGAGATGGAAGTCATCTAGAAAGTTTCTGTGAGATATGGATGAATGTTGGATTGGCTAAATAGTTGCATGATGCATAATAATTTGTCGTTATGCATATGTTTCATGAAATGGTTCTAACCATGCAACTGGTGCAATTGAATTGTAGGAAAGGTCCTGTACAACCTCCTACAAGAAAAGAAGGATGAGACTTGTCCTGAAGAACTAGTGATGACAATCCAATAAACATGAATCTAAATCTCCCAGGGTCAGAGACACCATGACGGAATAAAGAGCTTCAGAAAGTGGTAGATTCACCTCAAAGGATGAAGACCACCATGGGTATGAGAGATAACTCAAGATGAAGAAAAGAATGCTATAAAAGAAACTATGATCAAAGAATAACAGTTGATCATGGGGAATGATGTATACGATATGATTTCGAGACATAAAGGGAAGTACATAGTATCCTCCATATGGATCTCCAAGAACAAGTGTACAAAGAAAGGTTTGTGATTTTCCTCAGAAAGAATAGACTATGACATGACATACTCTATTGACCAGTATATATTAAGCATAGAACCACCTATACAGAATGAAGAAGGAAGATAATACTCCACTTCAGGGGGAGTGACTACAGAAGATATCTGAGTTCGACACGGTACGGCATGATGGACAGCTTCTTGATGGATTGAGACTTTACCAAGAGTAAAGTGGGTTCCAACCTTCAAAGTTGAATGTAGAAGACTAGGATATGTTGATGATCTAACAAGACGAACTCATGATGAAAGAATACTAGAATGATGTATGGGATATAGTTCCAAAACCAGAAGGAAGGAGTATTGTATCCTCCAAATGGATATACAAAATAGAGCATGCAGCTAACTGAAGTATCGAGAAGTATAAAGAAATATTTGTGGCCAAAGGTTTCTTTTAGAAAGAGGGAATTAATTCTAAAGAGACACTTACTCCAGGAAGTAAGGTACACTTCCTTCAGAACTATCATGTTAGTTTCTTCCATGGTGAAGACAAGCCTTCCTTAATGGTATGATTGAGAAAGATTTTTTTCATTGAATAGTCATGAGGATTTGAAGTTGAAGCCAGATGGAATCATGTATTGAAGTTGAAGAAGGACCTCTATGGCCTAAAGTAAGCTCCCAGAGCTTGGTATGGAAGAATAGATAGTTTCTTGTCGAGCATGGGATTTACCAAGAGTAAAGTTGATCCTAACCTTTATCTCAAGTTTGTAGAAGATGAACTTGTCATCCTGTCATTATATGTGGATGAATTATCCTTGATAGGAAATGAGAAACAGGTCATGGAAAGCAAGAAGAAACTAGCAGAAGAATTTGAGATGAAATACCTTGGGTTAATGCATTATTTCCTAGGTCTGGAAGTATGGAAAAGTTCAGAAGAAATATTTCTCAACCAGGGAAAGTATGCGGTAGAGATATTGAAGAGATTCAATATGTTGGAATGCAAATTCATGGCCACACCCATGGACTCCAACCTAAAGCTATTAGCTAATGACTAATCAGAGTTAGTGGATATGACTCATTATAGACAGATCATTGGGTCATTGATGTACTTAACAAATACCAGACCAGACATTTGTTTTTCTTTGAACACCTTAAGTCAATATCTTGTTCAACCAAGATGGGTTCACCTAGTAACTGCAAAACATGTGATGAGATATCTGAAAGGAACTATAGACTTTGGTTTATATTATGATGGTATTCATGAGTAGATATTGTATGGCTACACAGATGTAGATTTGGATGGAAGTATCTCAGACAGGAAAAGCACATTAGGTAGATGCTTTTGTTTGGGGTCTGCTATGAGTTCATGGTTTAGCAGGAAACAATCCAATGTTTCTCGTAGCATGGCTGAAGCAAGATACATAGCATATTGCTCTGCTAAGTTGTGAAGCCATGTAGCTTCGGAAGTTGATATCAGGTCTCTTTGAACTGAAGATGGATACTACAATGATTCTATGTGATAACCAGAGTTGTGATGACAGAGAACCCTCTGTTCCATCATAACACATAGAAATCCGGCATTTCTACATACGAGATAAGATGCAAATGAAGATGTTTAAGTATTCCCATACTGAAGATATAGATGATGTTTCAGTATTTACATACTATATATGTAGATGATGGTGATTCCATATTTCTGTACTGAATATACAGATGATGATGTTTCAGTATTCCCATACTGAAGATATAGATGATGTTTCAGTATTTACATACTATAGATGCAGATGATGGTGATTTCGTATTTCTATACTGAATATAGAGATGATGATGCTTTCAGTATTTCTATACTGAAGATATAGATGATGATGCTTTCAGTATTTCTATACTGAAGATATAGATGATGATGCTTTCAGTATTCACATACTGGAGATACAGATGGTGATTGTTCAGTATTCACATACTGAAGATGTAGATGATGATGGTTTGGTTTCTGATGTGCCAACAAAGCCTATGTCTCGAGTAAAGTTTGAACACTTTCGAGACAAGCTTGGTGAGGTTCAGAAGAATCTTCCTCGAAAGGGGGAGTAGTGATGTTGCATTGGGATTGTATCATCCCTGGGAATCTGCCCTAAAGTGATTAGGTGACCTCAGTCCTCGAGAATGAAGAGGGATTGTATCATCCCGAGACATCTGTCCAAAAGTTATCCAGTGACCTCGGTCCTCGAGAATGAAGAGGGATTGTATCATCTTGGGACATCTGTCCAAAATAGATCCGGTGACTTTGGTCTTCGTGAATGTGGTGGGATTGAATCATTCTTAAACTTCGGTTCAAAATGTATCCAGAGGTCTCAGCCCCCATGAATGTGGTGGGATTGCATCATCCTTGATCAAAATGTATCTGGAGGTCTTGGCCCCCATGAAAGTGGTGGATTGCGTCATCCCTGAACCTCGGATCAAAATGTATCTGGAGGTCTTGGCCCCCATGAAAGTGGTGGATTGCATCATCCCTGAACCTCGGTTCAAAATATATTTGGAGGTCTCGGCCCCCGTGAAAGTGGTGGATTGCATCATCACTGAAACTCAGTTAAAAATGTATCTCGAGGTCTTGGCCCCCGTGAAAGTGGTAGGATTGCATCATCCCTGAACCTCGGTTCAAAATGTATCTAGAGATCTCGATCCCCATGAATGTGGTAGGATTGTATCATCCTTGAACTTCGGTTCAGAACGGATCCGGTGACTTCGGTACTCGAGAACGTGTGTTGATCTCGTAATTCCTAGAGGAAGGATTGTCTGAGTTCCACATCTGTGTTGATCCCGTAATTCCAAAAGGAAGGATCATTAGTAACTCTGTAAAGACCTAAATCCTATAATTCTGAAAGGAAGGATCGTTAGTAACTCCGTAAAGACCTAAATCCCATAATTTTGAAAGTAAGGATCATTGAATTGATCGCGTAATTCCAATAGGAAGGATTGTCTGAGTTCCACAGATGTGTTGATCCCGTAATTCCAATAGGAAGGATTTTCTAAGTTCCACAAATGTGTTGATCCTGTAATTTCGAAAGGAAGGATCGTTAGTAACTCCGTAAAGACCTAAATCCCGTAATTCCAAAAGGAAGGATCATTAGTAACTCCGTAAAGACCTAAATCCTGTAATTCCGAAAGGAAGGATCATTGGTAACTCCATAAAAACCTAAATCCCATAATTCCGAAAGGAAGGATCATGTTGATGTTTTGATGATGTTGATGTTTTTATGATGATGATGATGTATTGATTGAAAGATTAGAGTGTGATGTTTTCATGATGATGATGTTTTTATGATGATGATGACATACTGATCGAAAGATCAGTGTATGATGATGATGATGTACTGATCAAAATATCAGAGTATGATGATGATTACGATGTACTGATCAAAAGATCAGAGTATGATGATGATGATGTACTAATCAGAGTATGATGATGATGATGTACTGATCGAAATATCAGAGTATGATGATGATAACGTACTGATCAAATGATCACTATGTGATGATGATGACGTACTGATCAAAAGATCAGAATATCATGATGATGATGCTGTTCGAGAATTGAAGTATGATTATGGTGCTGATCACGATGTTACCGATCAGGTTGATGATCAAAAGAACAAAATGCTGAAGAAGTTGTTGCTGATCGAAAGATCAAAGTACTGAAGATGTTGCTGATCGAAATGTTGAAGATGTTGTTGCTGATCGAAAGATCAAAGTGATAAAGATGTTGTTGATTGAAATGTTTAAGATGTTGTTGCTGATCGAAAGATCAAAGTGCTAAAGATGTTGCTGATAAAAATGCTGAAGATATTGTTGCTGATCGAAAGGTCAAAGTGCTGAAGATGTTGTTGCTGATTGAAAGGTATAAGTGCTGAAGATGTTGTTGTTCAAAAGGTCAAAGTGCTGAAGATGTTGCTGATCAAAAGGTCAAAGTGTTGAAGATGTTGCTGATCAAAAGGTCAAAAGATGATGATGCTGATCAAAGAGCTGTTGTCGTTGAAAATTGAAGACGAAGACTATATGATGTTGAAAAGCTTCCAATTATTTATAGATGTGTTACCCTGATGATGTTGATGATGTCCTCTCCTACTATTTTTGTTGTTGTTGTAGAATACCCTTCTCGTTAAGGGGGAGTGTTGAAATATTGTAACTTTGAAGAATATTCTACATGTATCTTTTGTGGTCCCCGATGGTCCTATCGAGAGAACCACTTGTATTATCTTGTACCTCGATGCTTCTAATCAGAAGAACCAATAAGAGTCATGAGGTTGTCCCCTCTAATTGTAAAGGTGGGTCATTAGCACCCCAGTGTGGTCACTTGAGCCTACATGTGTAACTCGAGCCTACATGATTAACTCAAGCCTACATGTCGGATGAGTTAATTGAAGTGAACGGATGAATATAAATAGAGGTGTAGCTCTCCTCATTGGGGACACACACATTGACTTGAGTAGTGCACTTGTGGAGAAGAGAAGTAGCTGGAGAAGGAGGAGGATTAGGTTTTTGATCTCCTTGCTAGTTTTATCTTTTACCTTTTTGAGACATCTATATTGAGGAATCTTTTGCTGGGTTTTCCCAGGATAAATCTGTGTTGTTCTTGTGATGTTGTTTCTTTCAGTGATCCTGTGTATATGCTTTTGTTATGAAAATGAAATGAAATATTGATGTCTTAGCTAAGCATATGAAAAGTTAACAATATCAAACTCTTGCAATACCAAAAACCACCACCTAGTCACTCGAGCATTAGTAACATGTTTATTCATTAAATATCTAATGGTTGATTGATCTGTATGCACAAAAGTAGGGTACCTTATAATATAGGTCCTAAATTTGTTGATGGAGTAAATGATGGAAAGGAATTATATCTCAGTAACTGAGTAATTGAGTTTAGAAAGAGCCATATTCTTACTAATATAGTAGATAGCATATAGATTATGGTCTTCCTACTGTCCCAACACAACATCAATAGCAATATCTGAAGCATTAGAAAAATGTGGAAAGGTAAGGCCTAATTAGGCCCATGCAAGATGGGTGACGTGGATAATTGTTTCTTCAATTATGAAAACACTATCTGACATGCATCTGTCCAATTCAATTCAACATCCTTCATTAGTAAGGTAAATAGAGGGATGCTAACTTGGAAAAAATTTCAATAAAGCGTCTATAATAACTAGCATGTCCAAGAAAACTACGTACCTCTTTTTGTGTTCTAGTAGTAGGGATGTTTAGAATTACCTTTATTTTTGCAGTGTCTACTTATATTCCTATAGCAGATATGAAATTCCTAATAATTATGCCTTTTCTCACCACCATATAACATTTTTCAGTGCTGAGGAGCAATTGATCATGTTCATAATGTTTTAGTTATTTTTCCATATTTTCGAAAGCCTCATCAAAACTACTACCATAAGGTGTAAAATCATCCATGAAAATTTCTATATAATCATTAACCATCTCATAAATTATTCCAATCACAACTCATTGAAATGTAGTCTGTGTGTTACATAATCCAAAAGGGAGAATCCTATATGCAAAATTCCCCCAAGGAAATGTGAAAGTGTTCTTGTCTTTATCTATATGGAAAATCTAAACCTGATTATACCCACTAAAGCCATCTAAAAAAGAAGATAATTTCTTCCCAGACAGGGTATCCAGAACTTGATAAATAAAGGGAAAAGGGAAATGGTCTTTTTGTGTATCTTTATTCAACTGTTGGTAATCCATAGAGATGCGCCATTTACCATTTTTCTTAGGCATAATTACTAAAGGAGAAACATAATCACTATCTAAAATGGGATAAATAAATCCTGCATTTAAAAGTTTCTAAATTTCCTATTTCACAATGTCTCTCACATTTGGATTCTATGCTAGGGTTGACATATGGGCATGCCATCATTTTTAATGTAGATGTGGTGAGTACACAACTTAGAGGGAATACCTCTCATGTCTGTGTATTCCTGTGAAAAGTATCCCTTATGTTGTTTCAGCAGTATAGTCAAACGTTCCAACTCATCAGTTGTTAGATTTGGATTAACATCCAAGGTTCTTCTAGGCTCAATATCTATTGAGACACTCTTCAAATTCTCAATTATGGGAACATTTTCAACATTTTTAACTATGACCTCCTCGGTAAGTTCTTCTTGCTCAATTTTACACATGGAAATTTCCAAGATATAATATGCATATTGGGTGGTCGTCGTTGGATCACTAATGAAACTATTAATGGTATCGCCTTCAATTTCATTTTTAAAATTCAAGTCCCCCCCTATAGTCTGAAGAGGATGATTACTTTATTCCTCTTCCAAGTCTACCCACAATGGAGTTTCAAGATCTAAAATCAGTTTAGCTGGAGGGTAAATGGTCAAAAGTTTCATGCCAGTTCCATTAGATATGGTCATAGATCATTATCTATAGCTAATATATGCATATGTAGTGGTCAACCATGTTCTTCCCAAAATGAGTGGTTTCCCCCTCAACCGAGATTTCAGCTGTAAAACAAAAAAATCCATGGAATATTCCCATGAATCAACAGAGACTACCAAGTCATCCAAAATATCCTTAGGTCTAATTGTGGATCTATCATCAAATTATAATACCGTGGGGGTTGGTTTAAGATTAGTGAGACCAAATGTTTTCATAGTATCTATAGTCATCACATTTATTATTGCACCCAAATCAACTAAAACATTGGGGATCTCAGTGGACCCAATATACACTATAACAGTGGGATTTCGTGGATCATCATATTTGGTCAAATGATTTTTTCCCATCATTAATTCATACATTTTCCCAACTACATGAACTGTAAGAGGATTCTTAGGATTCCTTCTTGGTTTATTCACACACAGGTCCCTACCAGTTTTAGCATAAATGGGTACATCATGAAAGGATTGTAATAGTGGGATCTTAACAAAAATATTTTTCAATTCCCATAGAAGTTTAAAGCATGGTTTCTCTTCTTCCTTCTATAAGTCTAATCACTTAGGGTATGGTGGATTTCTCAAAAATTGTACAAGGGGATTCTTAATGTGTGTCTCAGTTGATGTTTTAGCGGGTGTTTCAGCATCCTCAAGGATGAGGATTGTTGTACTGATCGGGATTTCCACCTATTTATTCATTCCTTCTTCAATCACAGGGGATGGAACATCCTCAATGACAATAGGTTCTACCACCCTCGCATATCATTTACGTAATTCATTAGATGAGATAGGAGTGATAGAGTAAGATGGCATGCTTAATGTTTCAACTTGTTGCATTTCCATATTGTTAAGGTTAGGATTAGGTTGAGTAGGAAGTTAAGGTCATAGTGGTACATTAGTTGGTGCAGTGTTAGAAGGGAGTTGCAATTGTGGTTGCTAAAACTATGGGTGAGGGAATTGATTCCCTCGGTTAGGATTTCTCTAACTTAAGGGGGAATTTGTTGTCTATTTTAGCTGAGGTGACCATGAAATCCATGGTGTAGTATATTGCATTGTAGGTTGAGTGGATGGGTGACACTAAGTATCGGGACAAGAATATTGAGGATGGAACTAATTATGCCTATTATTCCAAGAATTAAAAGAGGTGATAGGATCTAGATTCATACCCAGAGCATGAGGTTTCCATGGTTTCTTCTATGAAATGAAGTAATATTTCTCCACTTCCACACTCGATTCTTTAACTACTTCCTTAACATTTGGAAATGATGGGAAAACCTTGGTATTGTGATCCAAATCACATAGACCGCATACCTCAACCTTGTTAAGAGGGAATTCTCTTAATGGATTCTTCTATCTATATTTTGCACAAAATATATCCAATGCCAAGTCTTCCATGACCTGTCCTTACTTTTCTTTTAAAAAATCCAATTGTGGGGAAATAGATCTAATCATATCTATTTTGAAATTTTCAATAATATTACCTATTGTTGCTCGCATAGCTCCACCACGAGTTGACTTTTGTGCTTTTGTAAGGACATATTGGTCTCTTGTGTTGGTTCTAGAAGACCCTATAGAGTATCTTCGACACATATCCACAATATGATCAAAATATTCCCTTCAGATACCCCCCATTCCCAATAGATTAAGCATATCTAAATAATTTTCTCTAGTTCCTCGCAATAAGACGACTTTTAGAACATCCCTTCCAATATTTGCATGACCAGATCTATGTAAATAGTATAGAAGTGTTTCTACAAATACTTCCAAAATTTCAACCTCTTTTTGAACCATTTTGGACAATTCTTCTCTTCTATCCTTGGTTCTGCAATAATCCTCATATTAATCAAGGAATGCTCATTTCATTTGGTCCCATGTTGTAACAGTCTCACCACCCAAAATGATAAAACAACTTAGGGAATTCCCCTTTAGAGTAGCAGGAAATGATTTTAAATTTTGTTCACTAGTGGTACAATCATAACTTTGGAAGAGAATGTCTAATTCAAAGATCAGAAACTCATCTATATCTTTAGTAGATTTACGCTGAAAATTGGGCAATACTTAGGGTGAAATGTTCTGTTAGTACTCCATTTGCAATAGTCAAGTTATGGGCCGAGAAGAATTCAGAAGGGTAATTTCCAAGGGATAATTATATGTACACCCTCCGGGTTATCCAATGGACAGTTTCCATCAGCTGGGACCACCAGATGAATAAGAGGGCTTGATCTATGGTGGTAGATCCTTCCAAAGTTCAAGGCATTGCAACCTTTTTTATGAGATAAAGAGGCGTCATAGATCAACGATCCAAAAGCACAATGAAGAAGATCGATGATGGAATATGGTTCCATAGGCCAAAAGATGCGAGGAAATACCTAAGTGGGGTATTCACAAAGCTTGTTAAAGGGGGAAAGCAATTAAAGTTTGAGATCTAGGCGAAGCTCGATCGAAGACCTAATGTGGTTTCACTACGAAAACATGCTTGGTAGAAGGAACTTTCCCAAATCATGAAATAGGTTAAAAGGTGGAAATATCTGATGATGGAGATGAGAGTAAGAGCATATCTATGGCCCTAGCTGATTTCACAATCCAAAATTGTGTGGATAAAGTCACAATTCCAAATCATGAAAAGTGGTACTGACTACAAAGATCAATGGTTATGACAAAGGCGGCGGTAGATCTACGTTCATGGTTCATTTCACGATCTGAACTAGCACAGACGAGTTTAGGGTCTCAATTCACAAAAAGTGTTGGGGTCCACTCTGATCAACGGTTGCATGGAGAGGTCGATCTCAATCAATGTAAGAAACATACCGTGGTCTAAAACTGCTCGTTGGATCCAGTTAAGAGGAATTGGTGGTGAAAGTTAAAGAAATGTGGAGGACAGAAGTAAAAGACTCCCAAATCAGTGGGCTGAGAAGGCCTCAAGGCTATAGGTATCACATCCAGTGTAGACCTGATAGTAGAAGAGATGTTCCCATGCATGATCAGCCTCCCAACAGGTTATTTGATTCCCTAGATGCCATTTGTGATAGGCCTAAGGAAAATATCACGTACAATATCACCAACTTTCCTGGCTCCACCAGTATGGCACATGGCTCACATAGGAAAAATAGTAGGGGAGTAGGAACTTTAGGTTTTTTGAAGTGACGAATCTGGCCTCTACATGAAGCAAAGAGACGCCATGAACTAGATCCTCTCAGCGCCACTATCACTGTAAGTGAAAGGGAAAGAAAGGTCAGATCCAAACGCTTTAAAACAGCTGGGCAACCACACGGGAAAGTGCTTAAATCCTTATCTATGTCAGATAAGATAACTAACCATTAGAGGAGAGGATCCTCACCCCGACATCACACATGTTATTGTCATGATGATCAGTATTCAAGTGTATAGCCATCTCCAGATCGATTCGGCTTTCTGTATAAAGTGCCACCTTCTGAAGCCGCTAAAGTATGGAAATGGGCAGATGGTCAGAGGTAGACCAGAAAGGATGAATTATGAGAAGTGTTGCGCTCTTTCACAGCTAGCCATGGCTATGTGGTTTGAGAAGATTTCTCGATAGGGGGTATTGATGGTTGGCAAACATAAAATTAGGTTTCTTCATAGTCCTAGTTATCTACACCAGGAAAGCACCAACCACCGGAGCACATATGTTAAATACCTAGGGAGATTCACCTGTTTCCACACAACCCTACCTTCATATGCATTCTGCATGGGTTTTTACATCTCAGGGATGTCCCTCCAACACCTCTAGTTTTAGTCACGGCCTCTAAAGTCCCAAAACACAATGGTGGCTGAGAGATTGGAGCAAATGCTCGGTCTGGGACAGTAGAGGTCCAAAGCCTTCATCACTACCCCTATAATCTCCACTTAAAAACTTTACCGAGGGTGAGGAGGAGATCAAACCCACACCCAACTGTGTGACCTATGAGACAACCTTCCTCATTGGAGGAAGAGAGCTGTACAAGACTGATAGGCCACTCTGAAGGCTTATCATTGTCAAATGTGTGGCCACCCTTTTTCCAGTTCCCTCCTATAACCGTGTTACCAGACGAGTGAGAGGATGGAAAATGGCTAGGTACCGGAGCATGAGGTTTCTTGTCATCCTTTGAGCACCACAATTCAAAGAAGGCAGGACAGTCAAAGGAAGTAGAAAGGCACATCAAAGAGCAGTCCGAGTCAGCAACAGATCACCAGCAAGTGATAAAAGATCATTTTCAAACCAAATTGCCTGAATGAAGAAAACTATGCACTATTAGTCCGAATTACCATGTGCAGCTACCCAATAATGTTTGTTCATACGGTCGTCTGTGTCCGAGGCTGAGGTCTAATTGATCTCCCTGGCTGCTTCTGCTGACACTTTCTTCTTTAACTTCTGTAACTCACTTTCTGGGTTGTACCTGTCAGGCTAGTTATGGTATTTATGCTGAGGATGGGTGACGAGACAAAAAAGTACACCACCCTGTTCCTTGTACTGCATCGATTTAATGTCACTTAGTTATCACAGCTTCCTGAATCTTTGTCATAGATTCGCAATTTAATGTTGGCCAGCCTGTCCTTCCCACTTTTTGCATCCTTTTGCTGCTTTTTGCTTTACCCTACATGCTAATGGATTTTTGCTTTGCTCACTTTTTTTGTGCTTCCGTTTCCTTACTTGAGTTCGTACGGTGACTTGATTCTTGTGCATTTTGTTGCTTGCGCTTATCTCTTGTGATTTTATGTTGGTTTTGTCACAGTCCTGTGATAGAGTAGGTTACGTCCTCTAGCTCTTTTTTTCCATTTTAACCCGAAATGTTATGTGTGTTGTAACATGGCTTCAGGTGAATTTTTTTCACCATACTTGCGACATAGGTACCATCTAACTTCTGTAGTTTTACTATGCCCGCATTAGTGATGTACGCGATCTTATATGTCCGTAGCTAATGTGTCTTCAACTTACCTGGGTGTTTGACCAATTTGTTGTCATATAGTAAGACAGTCTTCCTTCTTTGGATGGACTAACCCTAATATGTTGATCATTTCATGCCTTTGGTCGCTGCTCACTAGGTTTAGCATCTAGTCATAGGGGTATTTTTGTCTCTTCTAAGTCTCTCACTATTCCCCTCATTTTTGAGAAGTTGGTAGGGAATAGGTTCTGATACTCATACAGTAGATACGCGGTCTTTGCAACTGTTCCATCATCCCAATAGTCTCTGGGATGCTACTTCCTTCTACTTCTTGTGTGCCCTCTGATTCTAGTCTTGTGATATTATTCATATCATCATCTAGGTTGCTGGTTAGACTGTATTGGTGAGAATTAGCCTCTTTGATAGCGATATCAACAACTATATTCCCCTTTTTCATCTGAAGTGCGGCATCAATTGTAGGGTGCTCGTCATCAAATTCAAATGTATGCACACCCTGCTTAGCAAGCGTCTTGCACTATTGGGTTCCTTATCACAAATCCATAGAGGTATACCAAGTTCTAGGTGTGGTCTCCAATGTGCGTATGAAACTCTGATAGGTGGGAAGCTCCCTGGACTCATTCTCCACTCATCGCACAGACCTTGTATTCTTGCACACCTTCTCATAGATACTTCATGTAATCTATTTTTATAACTCTCTAAAGCCTCACTTGAGTCAGATGTACTTGAACCCACGCATCTCCAGCTCAGGTTTCCATCTACTGTCGAATTGGTATAATCTTCATACATAGCTATGACATTATAGATTTTGTTGAGATAGTCACCTTGTCCCTCATTATAGACATATTCAATGTATCGTTGTCCCTCCAATGGATCAATTTGTGATACTACCCTCATTTCCTTATCTTCGAATGAGAGAATCATTTTCTTGAAATTTATGATGGTCTAATTGTCTATGGCCCAACCTATTCCCAGCATAGTGGGGTATAGGTTTGTGTTGTCAACAATGTTAATGACTTCAAAGTCTGCAAATGTGCGCAATCCTTCGACATCGATGGGGACATTTCTCAACTAACCAATGGGTAGAACCTTTGCCTGATTGGCAAGTCACAACTGGATAGGAGACCAATCCAAGCATATCTTGCCCATACTTTCCCAAGTTTGTCATGTCAAAATATTGACATCAGAGCCTAGATCCAAGATGATATAATGCATGTCATAGTCACCTATTTGTGCAGTCATCCTCAACTCACGGCTAGTTTTACATTTTTTCTATACTTGGTTAACATTCTTCTGAGGTTGTGGCTCTATAGGAATCTCTTCTATCATTGCTTGCAGTTCTATAATAGCATCTTTATCTTGCATTAGCGTTAAACAACTTGACAAGAAGGTTCTTAGTTTACTAACCTTTGGTGGAACCTTGTTCTGTAATATATGTTGAAACTGTTTAGGAATGTCCTTGACTTCTGCAAACATCGAGGGTACTTTTGGTCTTATGAATTCTAATTGTACATGCTAGAATACTTCTTTCTATTTCTCAATGTTCAGTGGCTCTTTTTTTTGTGCCACTAGCCTCACTTGTGGCTGAGGTTGCTCTTGTGGTTTATCCTGGTCTGCTCTAGTCATCGCACCTCCTTGAGTTACGACAGTGACATTCAAGTCTCATGATTCATCCACAATCATCTAAACATTCACATTTGGATTCAGGTTTAGGTTCTATGGAGGGTTAGGTGCTGCAATGGTCCTTGCTTGCCACTTTGCGATCAGCTGAGGACATTGTTCAACATTATGGTCTTGTCCCTTACAGTACGAACATGTCTTCACAGTCTTTAAATAATATCTGACATAGTGACCCGGTTTTCCACAGTTATAGCACGTAACTTGACCTCTTCCTCTACCAAATCCTCTGCCTCCACCTCTTCCTCTGAAGTTATCTCCACCTCTTCCTTGTGGGTGTGGTTGTTGTGGTGGGTGTTGGTTCTACTAGTAGTGTGCTTGATATGGGTTTTGTTGCGCATATGGTTGCTGGAGTGCATACTGTGGCTGGTACTTGTTAGGTGGGAAATGCACAGGATGATACAAGGCTTGTGCCTATTCATCCTGAGTGAAACCCTCATTTTTCATTAAGTAGGTGTCGGAAGTCTTCTCTTTCAAGAGATGATATGCTCTACAATATTTCTCATCATGTCCTACCGATTTACAAAATTTATAGAATAGGTTTGTAGGGGTGCTTACAACTTTTTGCAAATATAACATTCTTCGTTGTGATGTCCTATTGACTGGCATATGTGACACCATGGTAGCCCATGGTCATCTAATGGTTTGGGTGCACATGATGCGACATAGTTCAGGAAGGTCAGAAAATTATCCTTAGTGTGTCTGTTTGTCCTACATTTTGTGCACTATAAATATTCTTGTGCTTCTTTACCCTTCTTGATGCCTTGAAGTTGTATCGTTAGATTGGCCAAATGCAACTAGATCTGCACCATCCCTATGGAACTGTCGCCAATGGGCGAGGCCTCTAACTTCATTTCCAGTTCTAGTGCTTCTGCTTGTGATTCAATATTCTGTTGCATTAACATCCCTCGAATGTGTGGTAGTAGTGCAGCAATAAACCACTCTTTATGATGCACATATGCCATTTGAAATCTTACCTTGGCCATCAAGGTTTTAAACTGTTCGTCAAAATCCCATACCATTTCTGCCAGTTCTTGTTTGATTTCTTTGATCTTGGTAATACACTGCAACTCCAATTTAGGTTTCCTGAACGCAGAGATAATTACAGCTTGGATCTCTTCAAGGGTATTTTGAGGTGTTCTGATCGGTGTGGCGCATAACTTCATGAACTAATCTAGCATGTGACCTCTCAAGGTCATGATCATCTGCACCTTCTTTATATCCGCATTATGGACTAAACGCACCATCCAAACAACTTCAGAGAGGAACCAATGTTGTTCTGGATCTTCTGTTTCGTTTCCATTGAATGTGGATAACTAAACATCTGTCACAGCCATTGGGTTGGCATCAGGGTTTTATAGTTCAGAGTTCAAAGGGGGTGTACCTTCTCGCACACTAGTCACAGGGATAGCACTATCTATATTATCAGTCCTTTCTGGGGATGAAACTCTAGATATTACCTCTGGCAATATTGCTGGTGTTATGTAGTTACGTCCTGACCTCGACGTCTCCTATGAATCCTCAAGATCTTCTGGTCCTTCAGAAATAGGGCTATAGTCCTCCTCTTTGTCGTAAGACCCTTCATCTTCATAGGACTGAAGTTTGTGTTTTCTTCCTTCGAACAAGCTAGGATTTCATCGTCCCCTTTCGGTTTTCCTTCTCTTTCCTGAGCTGAATATTCTTCCACTTCTTAGGACTCCAACTTCTAGTTCATGTTTTGTGCTTCTTGGGAACATTTCAACTCACCCCTTCCCATATTCTCAATAGATTGTTTGTACCATAGCCTCCTTTTTAGGCTCACAACTCATCTACTCAACTGCAAAATATCCTTCTCATAGGCAAGCATTTTTATCCATGTATTGATATGTAACAAGTATCTTCTTCGGGGTCCTTGGAAAAAAATTATTTTGGCTTCACTATATGAGGTTATAGTATCTACTGCAAACTCAGTAATATATCCTTGCAATATACTATCAACCAAAAAATCAACAACTCTAGAAATAGGGTTACTTACACTGGTTACCTCATGAACCAACTGATTGCTCCACTCGACAATCTCTCTTCTCTGAAAATTTGTCTGCTTAGTCGCCAATCTTGACAACCATTCATGCAGTAAAATGGGGAACTCAACAAAGAAGATCTCATGAATATCAGAATATATATATTTGTCTACCCAGTTCTCTATGCTCAACCATGTCCCTGCGCTCTCTTCTTGCATGAATGCTAGTGTTTTAGAATCCATACAATATTTTATCTCCTTCTTCGTTGGGTGCCACAACATTTTGCTCTATTTGATCAATAGGGTCCCAGAAATACAACCATTTGTTGACCACTTTTCCTAAATTACGTGACCCAGGTTCTATGCAGCCCATTAACCCAACAAACACCCAAGATACCAGCCCAACGGAGAAAGCCCCATCGGCAACACCTGCAAAGCAGGCGCAGTCTCACTTGAGATATCTCTTTGATGGGAAACTATCGGAACCATGGTTTCATGATTGTTGAGGGATTATAGTCCCTTAGCACGTAGCCAAGGATCTCAATGAAGGCAACAGAATGGCTGGAAGGATTCAGCCTTGCGTGACTGAGCACAACTATATGTCATCGTGAGCAACTTTATCCTTGTTCTCAACCTCATAACTAGCGCAACTTGTGCGACGTAGCTGACTGGTACTAACAGACCATCTATGACTTACATCGTGACTTAATATAGAAATGAATAGGCCAATATGTACATGTATTTCAATGACACCGTCTCAAGCATTCATCTAATGATTACAGTATAAGATTAAGAATTTAATTAATATTTCATCATTGTATAGAAATAAAATAACAAGCATTCACATAAAAATTCATAGCATAAATCATCCATTCAAACACAAGAGATAACGTGGAAACCCATCTGGGAAAAACCACCAAGGTGCTCTTCATCTAGCACGAGAAAAGGATATAGCACCTTGCAGTCTGTAGGATGAAGACTGATGTTATGATATGTCTTTAAGACTCAGACTTATGGTTCTTATTCTCTCTGGTTTGTTCTTCTACCATAATTCTACTCCTAGCGGTCTGCACACACAACAACTAGATCTGTAGCTCAACAGCCTCCTATCGCTACCAGACTCTTCCTTAATCTTCTATTCCTCTAATCTCTACAACATTACAGCAAAAATACCATCCTTCACCCTGGATCATCAATGAACAATCAAGCAATGACTACTAGCAACCTAAAAGAGATTAAGATCAATGTAAAATGTGATTCAGACACACTAAGAGGTAGTTGAGACCAATGTAGAAGTAAACCTGACCAACCCTTTTTCCATTGAATCCCTCCTATTTATACTATTTTACATGACCAAGCAAGGTCAACTGCATATAGGCAATTTTTTAAATGTCACCATCATCCGCCCCTTAGGCTACAGCTATGGTGATTACGACTTGACACGAGGCACTATCAGCCTGACTTACAAATATTCCCTCGCAGGTGTGTGGCTATAGGCTTACGTTGCCTTAAACGACCATGATCTGCACCTTTCACTTTTCGGTTTTTATCACCTGCACGCTCCTAAGCTCACATTTCCTTCGTCACGTGCCTCTCCACTCTTTCTGTGCTGGTCCTTTTCTTGCTTCACAATCTTCCTTTCTTTCTATCATGTGCGCATCACACCTTCTTTGCTTGTGCGCTAACTTCTTGTTAGATTTTTATCATATAAGCTAGCATTACATTAGGATCTTTACTGAGAGAATAACATGCACAGCAATAAAACATAAGCACAACACAAGAGACAATGAACACAGTGTTTATCCTCAGGGAAACCATAAATGGAAAAAACCCCACAACTTCCTCAAAGATAGAATCAACACCAAAATAGAAAATCCCCAAAACAGTAAGTGATCTCCCGACAGCAGTAGTCTCTCTCTCTCACACTGAGAGAGCTTCTCCTCTCTCACTCATGCACCCCAATTAGTGAGTGTGTATGTTGCAAGTGAGATAAATAGAGAGGCTCACTCTCTATTTATATTCTTTTGTTCACTTGAAGTGCACTCCAACATGTCGGCCTCACTTAACAATTACTTACTAGAGCCGACATCTCTAGGAGTGTCTAATAACCCTAGTGCCCCACCACTTGTGGGGACTTTGCCTCCTCCGATCAAGAGGAGGGTAACACAATGGTGGGGACTATTGCCCCGACTTAAAATGACTCACCTAGGGTTGAATTCACTAGGATAGTCTAATAACCCAAGGGCCCCACAACTATGGGGACTTTAACCCTTGACCAATAGGAGGGTTACCCACAATGACTTGACATGACTTTCTCATTATAGAAACTTCCCAGAATAAAAATTGGGGTATGACATGACTCAAATACATTACAATACATCCCGGAATAAACATCGGGTTATAATACATAAGAAATACGGATGAATACATTCCGAAGTTACAAATACATCAACACTCCCTCTTAACTAGGAAGGTATTCTCTCGACACAATTTATCAGCACAAGTCTTCTTCTCTGTATCATCTGGATCATCATCGAGTTCTTGTCATATTCATCTTCAAGTCATCTTCATCTAGATCTAGATCATCACTCGATCTGGATCATCATCATTGGATCTGGATCATCACTGGACATCATCACTGGATCTGGATCATCACTTGATCTAGATCATCTCTGGGCATCATCACTGGATCTGGATCATCACTTGATCTGGATCATCAATGCTGGATCATCATCACTTGATCTGGATCATCACTGGGCATCATCACATGTGCTATCTCTTGATTCTTCTCATCATCGGAACCTCTACAGAGTCAGTCCTTTTTCATACTGGATGTATCATCTCAGAGCTAGTCCTTTTTCATACCAGATGAGGCAGCTACTCAGAGCTAGTCCTTTTTCATACTAGATGATCCTTCCCAGAGCTAGTCCTTTTTCATACTAGGTAGGGCATCATAGAGCTAGTCCTTTTTCATACCAAATGAGGCATCACAGAGCTGGTCCTTTTTCATACCAGATGTGGCAACTACTCAAAGCTATTCCTTTTTCATACTAGATGAGCCTTCCCAGAGCTAGTCCTTTTTCATACTAGGTAGGGCATCACAGAGCTGGTCCTTTTTCATACCAGATGAGGCATCATAGATCTGGTCCTTTTTCATACCAGATGTGGTAGCTACTCAGAGCTAGTCCTTTTTCGTACTAGATGAGCCTTCCCAGAGCTAGTCCTTTTTCATACTAGGTAGGGAATCATAGAGTTGGTCCTTTTTCATACCAGATGAGGCATCATATAGCTGGTCCTTTTTCATACCAGATGTGGCAGCTACTCAGATCTAGTCCTTTTTCATACTAGATGAGCCTCCACAAAGCCAGCCCTTTTTCATGCTAGATGTGCCATCTACACAGAGCTAGTCCTTTTTCATACTAGATGTTTCTTCACAGAGCCAACCCTTTTTCATGCTGGATGTGGCATCCACATATACCTGACAATGGAAGGAAGCAATCCTCTCACCATGTGTGAATGGAACAGCACTTACATCTGATCATGGAAGGAACCAATCCTCTCACCATGTCAGAATGGCATAGCATGGACACATCACTTCCTCTTGGGAGGAACTCAATATGGAGAACACCAAGCTTCTCCCTGAAGTACTCAATACTTCACTCTTGCCATTTCTAGCATATAATTACATCAGGGATGATTACATCCAAGGATAACCTGCGAGCTTCGCCAGGACCAATTACATCCGAGGACAACCTACAGGACCGTTTACGTCTGAGCAACCTACGAGCTTCGCCAGGATTTATGCTCAGATAATCTGTCTCACCAGCTATGCTAGAACTCCCTCTTTTGAGAGATCTTGATCTGTATCACAAACTGGAGCTTCACTTCTCCTCTCTGCATCATACCAAAAAATGCAAGTCAGATCAATCAAATCAAATAGTAGTTTTCAAAATAAACATACTACCTCCCGAAGATCAAGTGGCAACATCTTTTGCCTCGGCTGTACTCAGCGCCATGCATGACTCCATCCTGCCAACCAAGAGATCACACATGATCTCACACTGAAGAAGCACCTCAAAGTGTTCTTCCTATCAATGGCACTGCCCACCCAATACAAATCCACATAGCCCTCTAAGTTAATCTTCTGATTCGTATCATACTTGATCCCATACTCAACTGTGCCCTTCAGGTACCTTACTGCATGCTTTGCAATCATCAGGTGAACATGTCTCAATGTGTTCACAACAAAGCAAATATCTAGTCTCATATTCGTCAGGTACATCAAGGAACCAATCATCTGATGATACATCGTAGCATCAACCATCTCTAGTGAAGTAACACTCAAATAGCTTCAAGTTCGATGCCATAGGTGTGGTCATGGCCTTATAGTCCATCATCCTGAACCTATTTAGGATCTCTACTACAAACTTCCCTTGACCACATCCCCATGCCTAGAACGTACTGCATGGACACATAATAGGAGCGTCACTAGTCTTCCGCCTTCATCCTTGAAGCAAAGGTTGGAATCCACTTTACTCTTGGTAAAGCCTAGAGTCACCAATAATCTATCCATCCTGTCATACCGTGTCAAACATCAGGATCTTCTGCAGTCATTCCCTATGAAGCATAATGCTCCCTCTGTCTTCCGTACTCTATGCACTGAAACATTATGTACTGGAGTGACAAGTAGCTTCCTATGCTACTAATATTCTATGTATCCATCTAGGATCACTGGATACCAAGATCCTCTATCTTGAACCTTTTCAAAAGTTCCTCTTGCACCCATCTGTGAGCTTGTCATCCTTTATCCACCTTGTAGAAAAGGTTCATATCTTCATCAAGCTCTTCATGTATGTGCTATCCCATGGGTGTCTTCTAAGCACGTACAAGGCCTTCTTTCATTTGCACACATGATTCTGTCTGTCATGTGTCTCAACTCCCACTGGCTGCAAATGTCTCTTTGTAGTCTATGCTACAAATCTTGCCTTGTATCCTGTTGAGTCCAGATTTGGTCCCTTTTTAACTATCTTTAATCACCTTTCTTCCCTTACTTTACACTGCTTAGCATATCAATCAGACTGACTTTCTTCACTTTATCCCTTAATTTGTCAAGGTAAGACTGATTATTATTTTACCTTAGTTAATGCTTATTCTTGTGACAATTAAGGCTATTTATCTCTTGAAATTGTGCTAATATGGGTGATCTATGAAGACAATGTGAGATGAGCAGAACGCAGGGGACGAAGCTAAACAAGTATAGGGACAAGGGGTGGTCGTGACACAAAAAGGATCCTTCATCTGTCCCTCATCTATGGAGACACGTGACATTCCAGTCAAGGGCCGGTCAGAGCAGCCGCAACAGAACTAGCTATGATCGAGGGGTCTTCAGGATAGCTGTGCGAATATTATGGCGATCTGAGAAGATCGCTACTTCTGGGCCAGTCAACAATCTTCCTGTATTTTCTATAATTGTATTATGCCACGTCTTGTAACAGATAATGTTATTCAGGGCGCCTGAAGATCAGAGATCTTCATGGCTGCCCTTTGCAATAGGATGGGACGTTATTACTTGTGGGTATAAATGCAGAAAGATGTATCGGTCCAGGGGGTTGGAAAATAACTGAATTCATTTGTGTATTAGCAGCGGGAGTCATCTGTAATAATTCTTTCTTTTTAATATAAAGAGGACTGCTGGTTTAAGAGAGCTGTACATTGTTTATCCAGCATCTCTGTGTGAAGGCTGGGCCCGCCTTCCGCAGAGATTGCTGAGTTAAGGTAGGATCTTTCAATTTATGGTTGTGTGAAGTTTCATTAATTACTTTTCTGTGTGCGCTATAGTAGTGTGTGTGGTTTACAGGATTGCATTTCCCAAGATTGATTGCTGTAACAGTGTGACAGTCGACTGAGTAGTAATCTCTATGCGATTCATTTATTAGCTGTGCGCAACTCTGTTCATCTCATAGTTCAGAACGACATTCCCTGAATCTTGAGTAATTCTTTGATTGTTATAATTGTTTATTCTTATTCCTGTAATTCAATTCTTAGAACATCTGAGTGTGATCTGTCGCAATTGCATCTTTCGATTATAGTTGATTTATGATTCTGGATTCTGAGTGTGATTAGATCAATAGGCAGTTCCATTGAATTAAGCATTGAGTAGAATTTCCTTTCTGTTAGTAATTGTCGATTTTACTTCTGGTTGATGCATTGAAGGAAGAGTTGAATTTGTAGAGTTAGATGATTTGTGGGATCATGCATAGACAAGGGGATGAACAGAGTTATTAAGGACAGTAGTTACTATAATGATTTGGTGTTTGGCATATACTGTGCACTCACCTTTTGAAACAAAAGACTTCCCTGGGTTGACAATGAATTTCGTAAACTCTGTATGTTGATAACAATCTATCTGCATTTAGGGTGCTCGACATTTTGGCGCCGTTGCCGGGGAAAGGTAATCAAACACTATCAGTAGTTGCAGTTGATAATTATTTTTAGTCAGTCTCTTTTTGTTCTTTCTGATGAAACGATTTGGGTTGTATGAATACTAGAAGGGTGAAACGTGATCAAATTCCAACTCCCAACACCCCACGAGATACTAACGGTGTAGGTGGCTCAGGTCGAGGTCGAGGAGTACCTTTGGGCAGAAGGACGTTCATTGACGACCTCGTAGACAGAACTGATTCATCCACTGGAGCCCGTCTTCAAGAAACTCCCAACAGAAGAAACCCCGCTGATCCTGGGGCGTTAGCATCGGGATCCACGGTGGAGAAGATAGGAGCAGCTGCGTCGTCCTCAGCTATCCCTGGAGACAAGGACACGGCTGTTACAACGGGACCTGCTGGTAGAGGACCGAACTATCACATTAACGGGAGGAGAGTAACTAAGGAAGAGTGGGATCAGTACCACGAGAAGCTCCTGGGACAGTGGAGAAACGAAGAGAAGAACGAGGAACAGAGAAACGAAGAGAATAACGAGGAACAGAGAAACGAGGAAAGGAACGAGGAACAGAAGAAAAGCGAAGAGAAGAACATAGGAGGAGACGAAGAAGAGGAAGCAGAAGAAGAAATGAGTAACCGACACGGTGCAGAAGAGGAAGAAGTGATAGGAGAAAACTATCACCATGAGAATCGCTCCCTGCCAGAGGGAACAGTGGCTACATTGCAATTTCCCATTCAACAACCAGATGGGGCAGCTCCTATGAAGAATATCTCACCATCGGTGTTACCTCGCTTCCATGGAAAAGCGGCAGAAGACTCGGACGAATTCCTTTTCGAGTTTGATATTCTTTGTCGCAGTTACGATTATATCACCGATGCCCAAAAATTAAAACTTTTTCCTGCTACCCTTAAGGACA